>JAWPHD010013797.1:0-65711 GCA_037043455.1 Cyrtodaria siliqua | reverse complement strand
CAGAAAGGCAACTCGGGAATTTCCGCTATGTATAATATGTAATATGCTGCTGTTATTCGAATCGTTCATGGCTGCATTAGATCTTTCCTTTCGGAAAAAAACTGAAACAACACATAACACAGCAAACTTTTCCCCTGAAAGTTTCATTACTGAAAGAATACTCGTTTGGCTCAAGCACGCGCAAACTTAGGACGTAATTTTGCAATCTCTTTACAGTAAATAAATGGCTCACATTTTCAAAGCGGAACTTGCAAAGTGTACTGTGATTAAAAACTCTACAACAGCACAGTTTTAGCTTTTCATTAATTGCAACCACTTTTTTTACAAAACATTCTAAGTAATACTACTCGGAATTTACTGTGCAGTATATATATATTATATAGCAGAAATTCCCGAGTTGTGTTTTTTTTTCTTTAATATATATAGGAAAAAAAGTAAAACAAGTCCTTTCGGAAACCAGAAGGTATAGAGCGTTCATATACTGCATGTAGCATTATTAGCTTATGGTCCTTTGTTCAAATGGTAATGCCCCGGATTCGCAGATTTAATTTATCCAGCACAATCTTTAAAAAGTCTTCTCGTATTAACTAGAGGTGTACTATTTAGCATGTACTATACATTCTTAAAACAATCTTCTCTGAACCTACAGGGCGTAGAGCTCTCATATATCGCATGCAACCTTAGCTTTTATTATATAACCTATAAATAGACGCGTTTTCATTGGCTAAAAAGTAATTTTTTAGAAAAAATATCTAGCGATATTGACCTGTTTTTTTGATATTGACCTGTTTTTTTGATATTG
The DNA here is from genome assembly GCA_037043455.1 of Cyrtodaria siliqua. Taxonomy (NCBI): domain Eukaryota; kingdom Metazoa; phylum Mollusca; class Bivalvia; order Adapedonta; family Hiatellidae; genus Cyrtodaria; species Cyrtodaria siliqua. The sequence continues at coordinate 64,909 of JAWPHD010013797.1, read as the reverse complement.
ACCTGTTTTATATAAAAAAAAAATGATATTGACCTGTTTTATATAATTGTAAACTGAGGGTTATATAATAAAACAGTTATGGACTTTTCAGCTGTTATACATGATGTTGATATGTACCAAAAAATCATTATTGACCTCGGCTATCGCCTCGGTCAATAATGATTTTTTTGGTGCATATCACATCATGTATAACAGCTGAAAAGTCCATAATTGTATAATATTCTCTAACACGTTTATTCAAATGTTGACTCTGGGGTCAAATCTGGCTCTACCCTGGGGTAATAGTTTTACGTAGAGTTATAAAATATTTTACACATATTTTTTTTTTGAAACAACAAGAGGTCTAATATGTTGCATATACCATAGCTAATGGTCCTCTACCAAGCAGCCTGTTTGAATGGTGACCATATGTTTAATTTGCTCTACCCTGGGGTCACAGTTTTACATGGTCTTATGAGGGAACATATTGAAAACTCTTCTCTTATTTTAAAAAGGCATTATTTTGTCTGACCCACTTGAACTGTTACTGCTGCAAGAGTATACAATGGACACTGTTACCAGGTGAAAGAACATTTTTGCCGTCTTGTTTTTAAAACAATCTTTGTAATGATTTTCATTTGTAAATACATGCCAGCTCAAACAATGGCATTTCTTTATTTAAAGTTTGCTTTGCCTACCTACCCAACATTTTAACTTAGTGTCGGGAAAGGGCAAACATAAATATGTTTAAGGGTGGCCTTATGTATTAATTAAATAAGCGGACGCCGCGAGTTAGCAAAAACAAGATTGCCTTAAACTGCATGTCTTTTAACATTATATGCAATTTGGAGCCGCCCCAGAGAGAGGGAATAATACATAGGGATCATGTGATTTGCTTAACCACCACATACGAATAGGTTACTATGGTTCTTTAATGTGCTCAGCGGATACACGGAACCGTCCGCTTTATGTCCACTTTGTTCAAGAACACACCGACGAAACTTAGTGGCCCTGGTGAAGCTTGAATCCGGGAACGCTGGAGATATGTTTTTAGGCGCTTTCGACATGTATTTTGGGATTTGTTTAAATTATAAAGATATATAGTTATTTCCCCCATTGTAGAAGTATGTGCGATGTGGATAGTTGATTGGTTAACTGGTGTTTTACGTAATTTTCTATACATTTTAGGCTATCTATGACTGTCGATTTTTTTAGTGTTGGAGGCAGATCACCCACTTTTTCCTGGGAAGAACCAGTTAATGGACATGTGTAACGGCATTCCTTCGGGGAAAGATGAAGATGTGTGTGAAGTTTCATAAACATAGTTCAAATAAGTTTCAAGTTATGACCAAGGTCAGGTTTCAGGTTAAAGTTTGACGTACGGCGGATGAAAGACGACGGACAAAATTATATATAAGTATCTGCCATGCTACTGTTATTATTATTATTATTTTAATAACAATACTATTAATAATACTACTAAATAATTATACCTATACTTACTATTAGTAGTAGTATTAGGAGGAGGAGGAAGAGTGTTTGTCTCTGTACATTGACTTAAACTTCGTAAGATTCTTGGTCATAATCATTTTCATACTATCTTTGTTAAACTTTTTATCAAAAGAGGTTCTGACCATATCATTTTGCAACGTACTGCATGCTTGGTGGTGGACCCTTTTACAGTTCGCCACTATGCTTTCCTCTTTCATTGTACGATGACCGGACAGGCTGTGGACGCTATGATGACGCCTACCTAAAACCCATTGGGACGGTGGCGTTTGATCTTTCTTGTCGTGCCCTTAATGGTATATTTTCTTGTTGCTCTGGCTTCTGCCAAGTCATTGAGTACCGTCATTGTGGCTTTCTAGGCTTTTTTTGTTTTAATTATATTTACACGAGCGTATTTGTGTTTTACTTATATTGCCTATTGATGCTGCCTTGTTGGTTAAAGATTAGATCATGTCGGGATTTCTTTATTTACACTGTCCTGTTTTAATTGGATGACAGTAGGGTAAGTGTGTGGTTTGGTGCACCCTAGAACCGGTTTAAACCCCCAGTGGCCTACTTTGCCACTGACCGTTCCAAGGCGGCGGTATCCCTATTGTCAACCCTTTTGTGTTTGTGATGTCGTTTGTATTTATTATCATATTTGCTTTCTTGTTTGTTTGTTTGTGTGTTTGTTTCTGTTTTTTGTGGTTGACTGTCCTCCTCGAATGCTACTTTCCCTGTCCGATTTTTTTATATTTCTTTATGCTAAATTGTTTACTGAAAAAAGGGGGAAATAAACAATTATGACATAAGTTCAACATTTACCTTGTCTGTATCTTTCGTACATCACCAGCCGAAAGTCTATATGTTGAAGCTAATGAACCATCACTGTCTCATAGACGGGACAAATTAGCTCTTCAATACGCCATTAAATTAAAGTCAAACCCTTCAAACCCAACTTTCGATAATGTTTTTAATCCTAGTTGTGAACCTCTTTTTGATCGAAAACAGAAGGCCATTCGACCATTTGGTCTTCGTATTAAACCAAAATTAAGAGACACTGAAATCGACCTAAATTTGATTGCCAAGTACAAAGTACCACAAATTCCAACCGTGGACTTTGGAAACACCAACAATTATTGTTGATCTTTGTAATAATAACAAATCCAACACAGACCCTACTGTCTTTCAAAGCAAATTTAATGAAATTAAATCGAAATACAGTAACTTTCAACATATCTACACAGATGGCTCTAAAGATGGAGATAAGGTAGCTGCAGCAGCTGTTGTTCACAAACACAGCATAAAGAGCCGCCTGCCTGACAAGGCCTCTATCTTTTCAGCTGAACTTAAGGCAATTGAACTTGCCTTAAATTATATTCAGGAATCTGATGATGACCATTTTGTAATATTTTCTGATTCCCTTTCATCTCTTCAAGCACTGGGTAATATGAAACATAATAACCCAGTTGTGCTTCAACTTTTAGAAAAGTACAATTCTCTTATAATTGATAATGTTATTATTTTCTGCTGGCTTCCAAGCCATGTAGGAATACGTGGTAATGATAGAGCTGATAGTGCTGCTAAGGCAGCATTAGATTTACATATAACTAATACCAAATTACCTTATACGGATTTTAAAAGTTGTATTAACACATATATTCGTAACTCTTGGCAAGCCGCTTGGGATTTGTCAGTTAACAATAAACTCCATCCAATTAAACCGTTACTCGGAGAATGCCGTTCTTCTAGAAGACCCATTCGTCGAGAGGAAGTTGTCCTAGCCCGGTGCAGGATAGGGCATACACGTTATACTCATTCATATTTATTACAAGGTGAGCAATAACCAGAATGTATACCCTGCTTTGCACCGTTAACGGTCAAACACATCTTATTGGAATGTGTAGACTTTGATCCTATGCGTCAAAGGTACTACAATGTTAATACTATGAAAGAGTTATTTGATACAGTAGATTTTAGTCTTGTTTTAGATTTCCTGAAAGAGATCAGACTATATAAATCATTGTAATGTGTTCTTATATATATTTACTTGTTTATTTACCCGTTGACGGGCATTTGTTGATTTACATACATAGTTTATATTACACCTGATCATCCCTTATTTTTTAATAGTTTTATCTTTATATATTTACCTTATTTTTTAATTAATACTTCATTTTCATAAATTTTGCGCACAATATAACCTATTTATGTGTCGACGTGCCGTAAAACACCATTCATTCATTTCTTCATTTTTCATCAATTTTTGCGCACAGTATGACCTATTTATGTGTCGGCGTGCCGTAAAACACCATTCATTCATTCATTCTGTATCTGGAGAATGATACTGAGATACACAGACCAAGACACCACCACAATAGGACTGTTTCAATGCCTATCTGTCCAAGCCCACAAATACGTAAGTTTGAATAAATATATTTTTTTTTTCATAATCAGCTATTTTTTTCACAACGTCCTACTTTTCAGATTTTAGAGTGTGGTCATTGTTTTAAAAACAGTTGTCAAGCATTTTTTTTTAAAAAAATGGCCCTTTCAACATTAATTGCCCTTTTACGCTCCCACTCCCAGGGCCGATGGGGAATTACGCGCCAGGGCCGCCTAACTAAATGCGCACATGAAGTTCATTAACAAATGTGATTGTGTGTGTGCGTGTGTGTGGAGGGGAATTGGTGTGTGTGTGTGTGTGTGCGTTGGAGGATGGGGGTGCTTTTGGGGTTGTACCAGTCTGGTACGTGTTTTTACCTGCTGCAATATTCCCCAAATGAAGGCATGATTACACCGGCGTCAATTCTCACAGCTTTTGTTCCGAATCGTATCGCGTGTGCATCTAATACTGCATTAATTGGGTTTACAATTACTACCTTTGTTTCATTAATAACACCGTTAACGGTCAAACACATATTGCTGGAATGTGTAGACTTTGATCCTATGCGTCAAAGGTACTACAATGTTAATACTATGACCGAGTTATTTAATACTATAGATTTTAGTCTAGTTTTAGATTTCCTGAAGGAAGTCAGACTATATAAATCATTATAATATGTTCTTGTATATATTTACTTTTTTATATACCCGTTTTCGGGCATTTGTTGATTTACATATATAGTTTATATTACTACCATATCATCCCTTATTTTTTAATAGTTTTATCTTGATATATTTACATTAATTTTTAATTAATCCTTAATTTCTTCATCTTTCATCAGTTTTTGCGCACAATATGACCTATTTATGTGTCGACGTGCCGTAAAACACCATTCATTCATTCATTCATTAATAACCTGGACAAGTTCATAAGTATTATAAGAGATTTTCCTTATCCAGTTGGTAATACTACTAACGTCCATCCAGTATATTCTTAATACGGTCGATTTGTTTTGGCTTGATACATGTATAGAAGTCCTCATTCCTTTTTTTTTTAAGTAAAAACAACGCAAAACGTAAGTTTTCAAATATCAACATCTACACACAGATTCAACTTCCACCTACATAATCTATTTATAGATGCAAACAATTTTAAACACATGTCTATGGCGTGCTCCACCGATAATGTTTGACCAATGAATGCGTTTTATTTTATGACGTGTGTCGTTAATTTTATTGACGGCTTTGTAGCAGTCTAGTCAGTATTGACCTATTTGTTCTAGTGCTGTTTTGTTCTCTCATAAATTGTTATACGTTGTTACAATATGTTGCAATTATATCAAATTAATATGATATGTTTCGGCAACCCACTTTTATAAATTACTTTGTTTCGCATTCTCTTACAAAATTCCAATCGTTAGTTATTTTGCGATATGAATAGGCTTTGGCGTTTTCGTATTTATCGATTGACGTGAAAATTGTTCAAAAGAGATTGATCCCGTTTTTGTTTGATATTGATTGCACAGCTGCTTTTGACAATTATATTAGTAATACAATTTGCTATGTCATCGACATTCATTTGTTTGAATAATGAAATAGTTATATTTAAGTAAGTACATAGATCTACATACATTCATGTATATCCATGGTAAGTATTAGCAAATACCTAATAACACTGTAAATGTATCTAAATTTCAGGTGGCAGTGCGGACATTTCACAAAATATTGCCCGATTTTAAAGACAAATAGCACGTATAGTTCTATACATATACGTATGACGTGTCAAAACCCATCACATATTTATTTCTCTTTCTAACAATGGTATCTTCCTTACTATAACATTTTAAGCAAAACAGGAGTTTGAAGGAAAGTTTCACTACGTCAATTTCTTGTTTTTTTAGGGAAAAGCCAACAATGATGATATTTTAACAGCTATTTAATACAATTTTTAAAGCTGAAACTAAAACTAAATTACTATAATCATATTTACCTATTCATTATGCATCTTTTGATTGTATTCCCATCAAAATTAATGATTTTCTTTAAAGAGAAGTTAGAAGAAAAATTAAAGTGCCTCGTGATATTGTGTCTTCGTCACTATTTCAGATAGGAAGTTTCCAATCTGGTTGTTGTTAGGTCTGTGGTATTGAAAAGTTGGTGTCTATTCATATCATAATCTCCCTCAAGGAATAGCTAAATGCATCTTTTAAATAATATATCAAAGGTTACAGTTACTGTGCGCAGCACCTTAGAACCTGGTTTTAATCCCCAGCGGCCATTTTTGCCATTATCCGTTCCAAGGCCGTAGCCCTATTGTCAACCCTTGTGTTTAAGTTGTTCTTTGTTTCTGCATATGTATTTTCATTTTTATTTTCATTATTTATTGGTTTTTATTTGAAAAATAGAAGATTATTCTTTTATTTGAAAATACAACAACAAAAACAAAACAAATCAGTCATGTAATGCATCAGTTTGAAACAATGTTTGTCCCTCATAATAACAAGAACTGAGGATTTTATTAGTCCCTATCTGTGTGTCACCGGAGGGTACTTTAGTGTTGCCCCGCGTACGTCCGTCAGGCCGTCCAACAAAAATGGATCCTGCAATAATAAGAAAAGTATTAAAAATATTGTTATGAAACTTGGCGTGTTGGTAGAGGGCAATAAGGGAATTATGCACGTTATTTTATTTTGTTGATTTGACAAAAATATGTTGCTATGCAACGGAAATAGTAAAAACACAACAAATATATGGATCCATTGATAATAAGAGAAATGCTTAAGATAATTTAATGAAAACGTGTGTGTAGGTCAAAGGAAGTAAGGAAATAAAGCACATCATCTTGTTTTATTGATATGTCAAAAAAAAAGTGGGGTTGCTATGGCAACAGCAATTGTAAAAATACACAAAATACAATGTTACTAAAAATAGAAAAATGGCTTCCGCTCATTAACTTTAGCTAGGAGTGAGATATTGGAATTAAACTGTATAGGTGGTTAGTTTATATGAACAGGAAGCTTGGGATTGCATTTGGGGTCACTGCGGTCAAGGTCATTGTTACTTAAATAGAAAGATGGTTTCCGCGCAATAACTTTATTTATGAATGAGATGTTGTAATGAAACTTTATGAGTAGGTAGCTTCTTTGAAAAGGAAGCTTTGGATTGCATTTGGGGTCACGGGTTTAAGGTCAAGTTCACTTTTACTTAAAATAGAACAACTGTTTCTGCTCATTAACTTTACTGACGAATGAAATATTGGCCTGACACTTGGTGTGTAGGTGGCTTATATGAAAAGCAAGTTTTTGATTGCATTTATGGTCAAGTTCACTGTTACTAAAAGAAATGCCCGAAAGGGGACGTGCATATTGTTTTAACTAAAACTCAAAAGAATGAATTCGATGTAAACCCTATGGAAATCGTTTTGTGGTGATTAATCAATATTGAAATGCTGGGTTCTAAAACTGGCTATTAAAATGGAAGCGTCATTTCTCTTTTCAGAATGTAAGATGAATTCATATTGCTTAATATAACGCACATATACTGGCAAAATTGTACAACTATAGTTCATTTTAACCAATCAACAATACCGCATATTTACATTGGCAATAGATGGAAAATCGGGCGTATTGCGTTATAAGATTTGTTTGAGTATAGTACGTATTCTTATTTATCATTTTAAATATGTAGTTTTCATTGGCTAAAAGTCAGTCACGTGTAAGTCACTAGTATGAACTATTGACTTTAGAACGTTTCCTATCCGGTTCAATCTGGTTTTGCGGTCAATAGTCATTTTTGCAGGTCAATAGTCTGAGAATGACGTGATGCTGAATCCTTTCCCATGACGTGACGTCATGCATGTGAGCAAGTAAAAAAGTAAGCAAACTAATGTAGTTTATACGATTCAGTATAATAAAACAACTATCTACTTCTGTTTTAGTAAATAGTTAAAAACTTTTCATCCTCGGCAATGAATATTAAACCTCAGCAGCAAACTATTGACATCGACTTAGTCTCGGTCAATACTTTACTTCTTTGGGTCAATAGTCACTTCAATGGATGAATAGTTGTAACCATTGATCTCAACAGAAGTAGATAGTTGTATACTATTTCATTACTTTGTTAGTAAATATTCCATATTTGTTCGTAGAAATCGCCCCTGTTTTTAAATATTTTGTAACAAAGTTAGCCTGCATTCCGTAATACTTTTTTCCCACAGGCCGAATAAGCACTGGCCATATTCTTCTCGAGAAAACCAAACCGGGTTCATTCTGGTAAAAAGGTAATAATTAAAATGAAAGAAAAGCTTGAATAATTATAAATCGATGGGTAAACTATTATACCTATATTTAAATAAAAGAAAACCATACAATAGTTTGCGTTGTAAACCCAAACAGTTATTGATCATTTCCTACACCATGACGTATACAAATGCGTATTATTTATCTAGATGTGAAACTTTAGTATTTAAATTAAATATTTACATAATTGCAAACTCAAACTACGCTATCATTATGGTATTTGTCAGGGAGGTAACACAATACACCTAGGAGATGTCATTGAGTCACAAGAGAATGTATCAGCAGGGCAGACAGGACGATCCATACTTAATGCAACTATTTAAAGCCATTTTAAATTAATTGCTTTAACGGTAATTTGTTTTAGAAATGCAAACAGGCTACACACGCGTAGTCGACGTTTGATGGATTTGTTTTCTACGGTGTTCCGTTAGGGTCATCGTGTATCGAATTGTAAACGCGATGAAACTATGGCGATAAAGCGATGGAGCATCGTACCATCGCCATCGTACCAATGTATCATCTCCATCGTACCATCGCGCTTACGACTCGTTATGGAATTTTAAGATGGTATAGTGTTCTTATGCCAATTTACTTCTCGTGATACTTTTTTTTACCGAACCCACCTTATATAGTTTGGTCTCATAACTATATCGATGGCCATTTAATAATGAAACATGGGGCGGTTCATATTAAAACATGAGGCAAAACTGATTCGCCAAATGTGAAAACACGTTGGCTCTTTAAAAAACAGACAATGGGGTGGCGGTTTTGAACCAAGAGTTCAATATGGTCACCATACGCAACCGTCCAAACGTTTGGCCAATTGTTGAAGCAAGCTGGGTGTCTAATCTGACAATGCGTTCATTGTGAGCTTGCTGGACACGCATTCCCTCCACTTGTGGGAATGTGTCGATTCGGAAGGTGTATAATACTGGTTCTACCTAGGAAAAGTTGGTGGTCTGCCTTCACCACAAAAAACAAACCAACCAAGAAACATACTGTGTTTACTGTCATGTCCCTGTGTCGCGAACTCGATCTTTAAACCACACATCTCTGGTATAGATGTTGACATATGAACTGAACAGTCATTGGTCAGCAAGTTAACTGCTTTTTAAAAAGTATCGAATTCATAATTTAAATGACCATGATATAAGACCTACCAATTGGATGTTTTTTAAAAGCAGCTAAATTGATTACAAAAAGCACAGATACACAACGTCGATTGCCATCGCTTAAGGCTGATATCGTCTTAGTGTTTTTAAGGGATTACACTATATAATCGCTATTCTCTTACAAGAGTATTAATAAAAGCGCTTCGATTTTTGCTTAGATCGCATTTATAATTCATGAGCTGTGCTTTAGAAATGGAAGTCACTGTTTTAATCTTTTGAATAATTCAATATTCATCTGTCAGACATGCAGCGTTTTCGCTCTATACTTCTAAAATGTAGACTAAAGTATAGTTTTAAGAGGGTTGATTCAACAAAACACGGACATCAGGTATATTTTTGTTATATTAACCCAGACTTAATGAGTTACTGTGAAGTTATACAATAAACATATTGTCTGTCCTATATATCCTATTAATCTGAAACTGTGTGGCAGTGAGCGAGACCCCACACACCGCCCCCCCCCCCCCCACCCACACACACACACACCCATCCGACCCCTCCCCAACCTTCAATTTAGAACTAAGTACTAAGCAATGTGAATTAATTATCTTGCTAAAAGAAATATACCATGGCCACGGCGAGAATCGAACCCGTCTTGAAGTCCGACGGTCTATCACTGGACCACGCACTTCAGCTTTAATTTCGTTGATAAAACAAAATTTAGCCTTTATTTTCGTAACTTTTTTTATTGAATTATACAAAATAAATATATATTTTCACACGTATAAATGTCGCTCTGCAATAAACTCACCAGTAATACATGTACTACTATTTGCTTACCAATGTTCCAGAAAATCTAAAGGTAAAAAGAGAAACATCAGGTGAACTGCGGGTGAACAGCGAGAGTCGTCTTAGCAACGGAATATACAGCGATGTTTTAGCAGAAATTATGTCACAACATATAGCCATCCAGTTGAAGGGCAACAGCAGAGCTGGCGGAAGACGGAGTGAGGGGAGGCGAAATAAAGGAGCAGATAAAGGGGTTGAGAATGTGGGCCAGAAAAAAGTATTTGATTACCGGAATACATACTCGTAACATAACTATTGATAATTCAAAAACACAAAACCAACTGTGAAACATATTCATGATAGATGTAACCGCATATTCATGATAGATGTAACCGCATATTCATGATAGATGTAACCGCATATTACACTTCGTTAACTTATAAATAGTGTAAACAGAGATATGCAAAACACATTAAACTCATTAATAAATGTATATAAGTATTTGGTTAACGGCTCATCAAGGTTATTTTCAGACGCCCAGAGACATGAGAAAGATGAATAGGAATCCGGGAACCTGACCTACTCTTACCCTCCGAATATATGCCTAAGGTTTGTTAACGTGTTCGGATGATAGACTCCGGTACAAGTGACCGCCCGGTTTGCATTCCCATCAGACGGACGATGCTAAGGGAAAATACTAAAGGGAAAATGTATTTTCAGAGAACACACTTGCAAAACTCAGTGGCGTTTGTTATGCTTGAAGCCGGTTCATCCTTTGTCATATTCCACCGTTCTATGATCCACTGGACCACGCCGACACCGTAGATAGGACTTTAATGCATAGTGGGATTGTTGTAAAAACGATAAGCAAAATATCGATTATCAAGACTAGCTAACCTGTAAACTACTTAAATTTAGATACCGCACAGTGTTTGTCCCTGTCCGACGGACGATGCTAAGGGAAAGTGTCTTGCCCAAGAACACACCGGCAACACTCAGTGGCGCTGGTGATGCTAAACCCTGGTCCTAAGGTTTAATTACATTGTGCTGTTTACTAGGACACGATAGCCCGTATATATAAGACTTCAATAAAACGAGTCTGCTACTTTTATCTCTTGTTTGCGTTTGTTGCTTCCAAGAGATCCCTTTTTCAGTATTTATTTACAGGATAGTGGGGATTGCTGCAAGAACGATAAACACAATATCCATTGTCAAGAGTTACTAACTGAGATAATACTGAGATTTTTAGCAACGAATTTTGTATGCGATATGGATATGTATGATAAAAGAACGTGCACGGAATATGATGAATACTTAAAATAAAGACAGTGCATAACCACTATGTCCATAGGTTTACACCGAAGGTAAAAAAGTGATGAAAATGAGAGCATTTCCAAATTTCAATTCAATCGTTATACGGGTAAGCTAACAAATGCCGAAATATACGGACGATAACAACGTGTTTGTGTGCTTGAAAAAGTAGAAGAAAACACGTGTCTTTAAATACTACCTGACCTGAGGCGTTACTTCGTTTTAGAGTACATCCAACACATCAATGGCATTACAAAACAGATGAACAAAATAAAACGTCTACAAAGTCATTCTGGATTGTAAAGATAACACATTGCCTAAAATATTGTCATTTACTTCAAATGATAATGTACAGCGCGATTTAATGACCGGTTAACTTTTACATTTTTCTGTGCACTTCATTGTGTTTGGGTAGGAATACAAATCAGTGATTTGGTAACGCTTAACATCTGCTTACCTACGGACAGTGTCACTTTAATCAGTCCTTTTAGTATTTCATGCTTGTTGATTGACCCCTCTACAGTCAGTCCATATATATGCATCACATTTCTCTTGTGCGATGACCGGACAACCTCGTGGGACTCCATGATTTAACCTTTTGAAACCCTGAAAGGGGAGGATGCTGCATGAACGTTTGTCCCTCGGGTTTTCTGGTTGTAACCTAGATTGGTTTTCTCTTTGACTGCAACTGCAGTGGTTGTTCAGTACAATTCTGGATCCATCCTGAGATGTTTCTAATTATGGTTTATACAGTTTTACAATAACATATACGTGTATCGTTTCCCAATTTCTCTGTGTTTGGACTTTATTGTTAGAGATTTCCTTTAGCTGGGATGCACTTTTATTTACACTGTCTTGTCAATTTGAGCGCTAAGACAGGATACTAGCGAGGTTGTGGACACCTACAATCGATTTAAGCTAACCAATGGACCGTATTGCCTCTGACCGTTCCAAGGCGGTAACACTGTATTCACCACACTTTGTTGTGTGTGTCCTTTTCATTGTATGGTTAATTTGCTCTTTGTTAGTTGTACAGTGCGGAGTTACGGTACCATTGCTTTAAGGTGTCGTGATTTTTGTAGAACCATTATTCTTATCTTTTTAAGAAAATGACCGTTTAAGAAGTTTCAATTACCTCATTGAGTGACGTACTCTTTGCATTTTAATCAATACTGGCCTGAATGACAATGATCTTTACAAGGCGGTGGTCTTTTGTCAACCCGTTTGTGTTTGTGGTGTCATATGCCTTGCTTCTTATGTTGTTTGTTTCAATGCGTAGTTTTGGTTGGATGTGTTCTGTGAAAGCTACATTTACTGTTCGACTTCAGTACCTACTTCCGTACCTACTTCCGTACCCTTCCGTACCTACTTCCGTACCTACTTCTGTACCTACTTCTGTACCCTTATGTACCTACTTCTGTACCTTTATGTACCTACTTCTGTATTACTTCCGTACCTACTTCTGTACCATTATGTACCTACTTCTGTACCTACTTCTGTACCTAATTCTGTACCTATTTCTGTACCTACTTCTGTGACCTTCTGTACCCTTCTGTACCTACTTATGTACCTACTTATGTACCCTTGTGTAACTACTTCTGTACCTACTTCCGTACCTACTTCTGTACCTAATTCTGTACCTTCTGTACCTACTTCTGTACCTACTTCCGTACCTACTTCTGTACCTACTTCTGTACCTATTTCTGTACCCTTCTGTACCTACTTCTGTAATTACTTCTGTACCTACTTCTGTACCCTTCTGTACCTTTCTGTACCTACTCCCGTAACTACTTCTGTACCTACTTCTGTACCTACTTCTGTACCTACTACTGTACCCTTCTGTACCTACTTCTGTACCCTTCTGTACCTACTTCCGTCACTACTTCTGTACCTACTTCTGTACCCTTCTGTACCTACTTCCGTACCCTTCTGTACCCTTCTGTACCTACTTCTGTAACTACTCCTGTACCTACTTCTGTACCCTTCTATACCTACTTCTGTACCTACATATGTACCTACTTCTGTACCCACTTCTGTACCTACTTCTGTACCTACTTCTGTAACTACTTCTGTACCCTTCTGTACCTACTTCTGTACCTACCTTTGTACCTACTTCTGTAACTACTTCTGTACCTACTTCTGTAACTACTTCTGTTACTACTTCTGTACCTACTTCTGTACCCTTCCGTACCTAATTCCGAACCTACTTCTGTACCTACTTCTGTACCTACTTCTGTACCCTTCTGTACCTACTTCTGTACCTACCTCTGTACCCTTCTGTACCTACTTCTGTACCTACTTCTGTACCCTTCTGTACCTACTTCTGTACCTACTTCATCTGTACCTACTTCTGTACCCTTCTGTACCTACTTCTGTACCTAATTCTGTACCTACTTCTGTACCTACTTCTGTAACTACTTCTGTACCCTTCTGTACCTACTTCCGTAACTACTTCTGTACCTACTTCTGTACTCTTCTGTACCAACTTCTGTACCCTTCTGTACCTACTTCCGTAACTACTTCTGTACCTACTTCTGTACCCTTCTGTACCCTTCTGTACCTACGTCTGTACCCTTCAGTACCTACCTCTGTAGCTACTTCTTCTGTAGCTACTTCTGTACCCTTCTGTACCTACTTCTGTACCTACTTCTGTACCTACTTCTGTACCTACTTCTGTACCCTTCTGTACCTACTTCTGTAACTGCTTCTGTACCTACTTCTGTACCTACTTCTGTACCTACTTCTGTACCTACTTCTGTACCTAATTCTGTACCTACTTCTGTAACTACTTCTGTACCCTTCTGTACCTACTTCCGTAACTACTTCTGTACCTACTTCTGTACCCTTCTGTACTCTTCTGTACCAACTTCTGTACCCTTCTGTACCTACTTCCGTAACTACTTCTGTACCTACTTCTGTACCCTTCTGTACCCTTCTGTACTCTTCTGTACCAACTTCTGTACCTACTTCTGTACCTACTTCTGTACCTACTTCTGTACCTACTTCTGTAACTACTTCTGTAACCTTCTGTACCTACTTCTGTACCTACTTCTGTACCTACTTCTGTAACTACTTCTGTACCTACTTCTGTACCTACTTCCGTACCTACTTCTGTAACTACTTCTGTACCCTTCTGTACCCTTCTGTACCTACTTCTGTACCTACCTTTGTACCAACTTCTGTAACTACTTCTGTACCTACTTCTGTACCTACTTCTGTAACTACTTCTGTACCTACTTCTGTACCTACTTCTGTAACTACTTCTGTACCCTTCTGTACTTACTTCTGTACCCTTCTGTACCTACTTCCGTACCTACTTCTGTACCTACTTCTGTACCTACTTCTGTACCTTTCTGTACCTACTTCTGTACCTACCTCTGTACCCTTCTGTACCTACTTCTGTACCCTTCAGTACCTACCTCTGTAGCTACTTCTTCTGTACCTACTTCTGTACCCTTCTGTACCTACTTCTGTACCTACTTCTGTACCTACTTCTGTACCTACTTCTGTAACTGCTTCTGTACCCTTCTGTACCTACTTCTGTACCTACTTCTGTACCTACTTCTGTACCTACTTCTGTACCTACTTCTGTAACTGCTTCTGTACCCTTCTGTACCTACTTCTGTACCTACTTCTGTACCTACTTCTGTACCTACTTCTGTACCTAATTCTGTACCTACTTCTGTACCTACTTCTGTAACTACTTCTGTACCCTTCTGTACCTACTTCCGTAACTACTTATGTACCTACTTCTGTACCCTTCTGTACTCTTCTGTACCAACTTCTGTACCCTTATGTACCTACTTCCGTAACTACTTCTGTACCTACTTCTGTACCCTTCTGTACCCTTCTGTACCTACTTCTGTACCTACTTCTGTAACTACTTCTGTAACCTTCTGTACCTACTTCTGTACCTACTTCTATACCTACTTCTGTAACTACTCCTGTACCTACTTCTGTACCTACTTCTGTACCTACTTCTGTACCTACTTCTGTAACTACTTCTGTACCCTTCTGTACCTACTTCTGTACCTACTTCTGTAACTACTTCTGTACCTACTTCTGTACCTACTTCTGTAACTATTTCTGTACCCTTCTGTACTTACTTCTGTACCCTTCTGTACCTACTTCCGTACCTATTTCTGTACCTACTTCTGTACCTACTTCTGTACCCTTCTGTACCTACTTCTGTACCCTTCTGTACCTACGTCTGTACCCTTCAGTACCTACCTCTGTAGCTACTTCTTCTGTACCTACTTCTGTACCCTTCTGTACCTACTTCTGTACCTACTTCTGTACCTACTTCTGTACCTACTTCTGTACCTACTTCTGTACCCTTCTGTACCTACTTCTGTAACTGCTTCTGTACCCTTCTGTACCTACTTCTGTACCTACTTCTGTATCTAATTCTGTACCTACTTCTGTACCTACTTCTGTAACTACTTCTGTACCCTTCTGTACCTACTTCCGTAACTACTTCTGTACCTACTTCTGTACCCTTCTGTACTCTTCTGTACCAACTTCTGTACCCTTCTGTACCTACTTCCGTAACTACTTCTGTACCTACTTCTGTACCCTTCTGTACTCTTCTGTACCAACTTCTGTACCTACTTCTGTACCTACTTCTGTACCTACTTCTGTAACTACTTCTGTAACCTTCTGTACCTACTTCTGTACCTACTTCTGTAACTACTTCTGTACCTACTTCTGTACCTACTTCTGTACCTACTTCTGTACCCTTCTGTACCTACTTCCGTACCTACTTCTGTACCTACTTCTGTACCTAATTCTGTACCCTTCTGTACCTACTTCTGTACCTACTTCTGTACCCTTCTGTACCTACTTCTGTACCTACTTCTGTACCTACTTCTGTACCTACTACTGTAATTACTTCTGTTACTACTTCTGTACCCTTCTGTACCCTTCTGTACCTACTTCTGTACCCTTCTGTACCTACTTCTGTAACTACTTCTGTAACTACTTCTGTAACTACTTCTGTACCCTTCTGTACCCTTCTACCCTTCTGTACCTACTTCTGTAACTACTTCTGTACCTACATCTGTACCCTTCTGTACCTACTTTTGTACCCTTCTGTACCTACTTCTGTAACTACTTCTGTACCCTTCTGTACTCTTCTGTACCAACTTCTGTACCTAATTCTGTACCTACTTCTGTACCTACTTCTGTAACTACTTCTGTACCCTTCTGTAACCTTCTGTACCTACTTCTGTACCTACTTCTGTAACTACTCCTGTACCTACTTCTGTACCTACTTCCGTACCTACTTCTGTAACTACTTCTGTACCCTTCTGTACCTACTTCTGTAACTACTTCTGTACCTACTTCTGTACCTACTTCTGTAACTACTTCTGTACCCTTCTGTACTTACTTCTGTACACTTCTGTACCTACTTCCGTACCTACTTCTGTACCTACTCCTGTACCTACTTCTGTACCCTTCTGTACCTACTTCTGTACCTACCTCTGTACCCTTCTGTACCCTTCAGTACCTACTTCTGTAGCTACTTCTTCTGTACCTACTTCTGTACCCTTCTGTACCTACTTCTGTACCTACTTCTGTACCTACTTCTGTACCTACTTCTGTACCCTTCTGTACCTACTTCTGTACCTACTTCTGTAACTACTTCTGTACCCTTCTGTACCCTTCTGTACCTACTTCTGTACCTACTTCTGTACCTAATTCTGTACCTACTTTTGTACCTACTTCTGTAACTACTTCTGTACCCTTCTGTACCTACTTCCGTAACTACTTCTGTACCTACTTCTGTACCCTTATGTACTCTTCTGTACCAACTTCTGTACCCTTCTGTTCCTACTTCCGTAACTACTTCTGTACCTACTTCTGTACCCTTCTGTACCCTTCTGTACTCTTCTGTACCAACTTCTGTACCTACTTCTGTACCTACTTCTGTAACTACTTCTGTAACCTTCTGTACCTACTTCTGTACCTACTTCTGTACCTACTTCTGTACCTACTTCTGTACCCTTCTGTACCTACTTCGGTACCTACTTCTGTACCTACTTCTGTACCTACTTCTGTACCCTTCTGTACCTACTTCTGTACCTACTTCTGTACCTACTTCTGTACCCTTCTGTACCTACTTCTGTACCTACTACTGTACTTACTTCGGTAACTACTTATGTACCCTTCTGTACCCTTCTGTACCTACTTCTGTACCCTTCTGTACCTACTTCTGTACCAACTTCTGTAACTACTTCTGTAACTACTTCTGTACCCTTCTGTACCTACTTCTGTACCCTTCTACCCTTCTGTACCTACTTCTGTAACTACTTCTGTACCTACATCTGTACCCTTCTGTACCTACTTCTGTACCTACTTTTGTACCCTTCTGTACCTACTTCTGTAACTACTTCTGTACCCTTCTGTACTCTTCTGTACCAACTTCTGTACCTACTTCTGTAACTATTTCTGTACCTACTTCTGTACCTACTTCTGTACCCTTCTGTAAACTTCTGTACCTACTTCTGTACCTACTTCTGTACCTACTTCTGTAACTACTTCCGTACCTACTTCCGTACCTACTTCTGTACCTACTTCTGTACCTACTTCTGTACCCTTCTGTACCGACTTCTGTACCTACTTCTGTACCCTTCTGTACCTACTTCTGTACCCTTCTGTACCTACTTCTGTACCTACTTCTGTACCTACTTCTGTAACTACTTCTGTACCCTTCTGTACCTACTTCTGTACCCTTCTGTACCTACTTCTGTACCTACTTCTGTACCTACTTCTGTACCTACTTCTGTAACTACTTCTGTACACTTCTGTACCCTTCTGTACCTACTTCTGTACCCTTCTACCCTTCTGTACCTACTTCTGTAACTACTTCTGTACCTACATCTGTACCCTTCTGTACCTACTTCTGTACCTACTTTTGTACCCTTCTGTACCTACTTCTGTAACTACTTCTGTACCCTTCTGTACCTACTTCTGTACCTACTTCTGTACCTACTTCTGTAACTACTTCTGTACCTACTTCTGTACCTACTTCTGTACCTACTTCTGTACCCTTCTGTACCTACTGCTGTACCCTTTTGTACCTACTTCTGTTACTACTTCTGTACCCTTCTGTACCAACTGCTGTACCTACTTCTGTACCTACTTCTGTACCCTTCTGTACCCTTCTGTATCTACTTCTGTACCTACTTCTGTACCCTTCTGTACCTTCTTCTGTACTACTTCTATTCCTACTTCTTTACCTACTTCTTTACCTACTTCTGTACCCTTCTGTACCTACTTCTGTACCTACTTCTGTACCTACTTCTGTACTACTTCTGTACCTACTTCTGTACCCTTCTGTACCCTTCTGTACCTACTTCTGTACCTACTTCTGTACCCTTCTGTACCTACTTCTGTACCTACTTCTGTACTACTTCTGTACCTACTTCTGTACCTACTTCTGTACCTACTTCTGTACCCTTCTGTACCTACTTCTGTACCCTTCTGTACCTACTTCCGTAACTACTTCTGTACCTACTTCTGTACCCTTCTGTACCTTCTTCCGTTCCCTTCTGTACCCTTCTGTACCTACTTCTGTAACTACTCCTGTACCTACTTCTGTACCCTTCTATACCTACTTTTGTACCTACTTCTGTACCTACTTCTGTAACTATTTCTGTACCCTTCTGTACCTACTTCTGTACCTACTTTTGTACCTACTTCTGTAACTACTTCTGTACCTACTTCTGTACCTACTTCTATACCTACTTCTGTACCCTTCTGTACCTACTTTCGTATCTACTTCTGTACCTACTTCTGTACCGTTCTGTACCTACTTCTGTACCTACGTATGTACCCTTCTGTACCTACTTCTGTACCTACTTCTGTACCTACTTCTGTACCTACTTCTTCTGTACCTACTTCTGTACCCTTCTGTACCTACTTCTGTACCTACTTCTGTACCCTTCTGTACCTACTTCTGTACCTACTTCTGTAACTACTCCTGTGCCCTTCTGTACCTTCTTCTGTACCTACTTCTGTACCTACTTCTGTACCCTTCTGTACCTACTTCTGTACCTACTTCTATACCTACTTCTGTAACTACTTCTGTACCCTTCTGTACCTACTTCCGTAACTACTTCTGTACCTACTTCTGTACCCTTCTGTACTCTTCTGTACCAACTTCTGTACCTACTTCTGTACCCTTCGGTACCTACTTCTGTACCTACTTCTGTACCGTTCTGTACCTACTTCTGTATCTACTTCTGTACCCTTCTGTTACCTTCTGTACCTACTTCTGAAACTACTTCTGTTACCTTCTGTACCTACTTTCTAAGACTGTGAAGTCTAGAAGTTCCCCAGTCGTGAAGCCTAATACATCCTCGGTTGGAAGGCCTAGTGCTGCTCCGGCTAAGGAAGTTGGAAAGCCTAGTGCTGCTCCAACTAAGGAAGTTGGAAAGCCTAGTGCTTCTCCAACTGGGGAGCACAAGGAGCAGCCAAAGGTGTCTAATGGCCCTATTGAGCTGCATAACAAATTCGAACAGCTTATGGACATTTCAGAGCCGGCAGCTGCACTGCCACTTCCATCCTCTCATGAAAGGTTAGTTGAGGTGCCACTTCAGCTGACTTCTTCCGGGGAGGAGGATCCATCAGTGGAGATGTCGCTGCTTGAGTCTCCTAAGACCTCTACTAAATCTAAGGCCAAAAATAAAAACAAAATTAAAAATCGCCTTAGCGCTAAATAATGGGTAAAACTAATAAGATCATTCAATGGAATTGTCGAGGTTTGAAACCAAATTATGATGAAATCAGCTTAATTTTAAATGAACACAACCCTATTGCCTTTTGTCTTCAAGAAACGTTCTTGAAGACAAGTGATAAGGTATCTTTTAAACAATACTCACTATACAATCATATTTGTGATACCGGGGACAAGGCCACTGGTGGAGTTTCGATAATCGTTAATCAAAACATTCCTCACAGACCTGTTGCGTTGAAAACAAATTTGCAAGCTATTGCGGTCAGTGTTACTATGCACAGAGTCATAACAATATGTTCCTTATATTTACCACCTAGTTCTTCACTAGACCCTAAAGATCTAAATCACCTAGTTGCACAATTACCATCACCTTTTATACTCTTGGGCGATTTTAATGCACACAACTACATCTGGGGTTGTAAAGATATAAACGATAAAGGCAAGAAAATTGAGGATTTCTTAGCCAAAAACAATTTGTGTCTTTTTAATAATAAGTCACATACTTACTTACATCCTGCTACAGGCTCTCATTCTTCCATTGATTTAACAATATGCGATCCAACGCTTTTGATGGATTTTTCGTGGAGTGTTGGAGACGACCTCTGTGGAAGTGACCACTTCCCCGTATTTCTTGAAAATATCGGCCCTCCACTTCTCGAAAAAACGCAACGATGGAAACTTCGCAAGGCTGATTGGACTACGTTTCAATCTCTTTGCGAGGAACAATTAAAGCCTTCCGTTTTCGAGGATGTCGAAGACGCAACTGCTCTTTTTACCAAAACTCTTCACGATATAGCTGATCAAACCATTCCAAAAACCTCGGCAGATCCTAAACGCCCACATAAACCATGGTACGACGATGACTGCAAAAAGGCAGTCAGCGATCGTAAAGCTGCATTAAATAATTTTAACTTGAGGCCAACTCAAACAAATTTAGATAACTTTAAATTTTTTCGTGCGAAAGCCCGTCGTACTATTAAGGATAGCAAGAGGAAATCCTGGAGAACTTACGTCTCTAGGCTGAATTCTCGCTCATCTCTTAAGAAGACATGGGACATGGTCCGGAAAATAAGTGGTAAAGGTAATTCTAGTACTGTAAATCATCTTAAAACAGATAATGGAGATATAACATCTGTCAAAGATATTGCAAACACTTTGGCAGAAACTTTTTCAAAAAATTCTTCTTCTGAAAATTGTCAACCAAATTTTCTGAAAAAATAAGAAACAAAAAGAACAGAAGAAGCTGAACTTCAAGTCGAAAAACTTGGAAAAATACACTAAACTATTCACTCACAAAGAACTTCGAGAGTCCCTTAAAAAGGCTCATGATACATCAGCTGGTCCTGATGATATCCATTATCAATTTATTAAAACATTTACCTGAATCCTGTCTCTCTACCCTTCTTGATATATTTAATAAGGTTTGGGTGACGGGAATCTTCCCCGATTCTTGGCGGGAAGCAATCGTTATTCCAGTCCCCAAACCTGGAAAGGATCATACGGACCCAATAAATTTTCGCCCAATCGCTTTAACGAGTTGTATATGTAAAACCATGGAACGAATGATTAATGAGAGACTCGTTTGGTACCTGGAGTCCAACAAACTGATAACAAAGTATCAAAGTGGATTCCGGCGCCAACGAGGCACAACAGACAATCTCATACGATTTGAATCGTTTATTAGGGAAGCTTTCATAAAAAAAGAACATTTAGTCGCTGTATTTTTTGACTTGGAGAAAGCTTATGATACTGCATGGAAGTACGGTATTATGAATGATCTACATGACATTGGTCTTAGAGGCCGATTACCCTTTTTTATAGAGAAATTCTTAGATGATAGACAGTTTCGTGTCCGAATGGGTTCAACCCTCTCTGATATTGATGAACAGGAGATGGGTGTTTCACAGGGCAGCATACTATCTGTCACACTTTTTAATATAAAGATTAACAGTATAGTAAAATGCATCAATCCAGGTGTGGATTGTTCGCTATATGTTGACGACTTTGTTATATGTTATCGTGCAAAAAACATGAATACTATCGAGAGACAATTACAACAATGTCTCAATAAACTTCAGACCTGGTCTGATGAAAATGGTTTTAAATTTTCTAAATCTAAAACTAATTGTATGCACTTTTGTCAACTTCGTAAACATCATGAAGACCCTCATCTAACACTGGATGGGTCACCAATACCAGTAGTGGATGAGACAAAATTCCTTGGTCTTATTTTCGATCGTAAATTAACGTTTATACCACACCTTAAATACTTGAAGGCCAAATGCCTTAAAGCTCTTAACTTACTTAAAGTTGTTGCAAACACTAATTGGGGAGCAGATCGAAAAGTCCTCTTGCGACTTTACAGATCTCTTATCAGATCCAAGCTGGACTACGGCTCAATAGTATATGGATCGACTCGCAAGTCGTACTTGCAGATGCTCGACCCTATACATAATCAAGGATTACGACTCGCCTTAGGTGCCTTTCGTACATCACCAGCTAAAAGTCTATATGTTGAAGCCAATGAACCATCACTGTCTCACAGACGAGACAAATTAGCTCTTCAATACGCCATTAAATTAAAGTCTAACCCTTTAAACCTAACTTTCGATAATGTTTTTAATCTTAGTTGTGAACCTCTTTTTGATCGAAAACCGAAGGCCATTCGACCATTTGGTCTTCGTATTAAACCAAAATTAAGAGACACTGAAATCGACCTAAATTTGATTGCCAAGTACAAAGTACCACAAATTCCACCGTGGACTTTGGAAACTCCAACAATTATTTTTGATCTCTGTAATAATAACAAATCCAGTACAGACCCTACTGTCTTTCAAAGCAAATTTAATGAAATTATATCGAAATACAGTGACTTTCAACATATCTACACAGATAGCTCTAAAGATGGAGATACGGTAGCTGCAGCAGCTGTTGTTCACAAGCACAGCATAAAGAGCCGCCTGCCTGACAAGGCCTCGATCTTTTCAGCTGAACTTAAGGCAATTGAACTTGCCTTAAATTATATTCAGGAATCTGATGATGACCATTTTGTAATATTTTCTGATTCCCTTTCATCTCTTCAAGCACTGGGTAATATGAAACATGATAACCCAGTTGTGCTTCAACTTTTAGAAAAGTACAATTCTCTTATAATTGATAATGTTATTATTTTCTGCTGGCTTCCAAGCCATGTAGGAATACGTGGTAATGATAGAGCTGATAGTGCTGCTAAGGCAGCATTAGATTTACATATAACTAATACCAGATTACCTTATACTGATTTTAAAAGTTGTATTAACACATATATTCGTAACTCTTGGCAAGCCGCTTGGGATTTGTCAGTTAACAATAAACTCCATCCAATTAAACCGTTACTCGGAGAATGGCGTTCTTCTAGTAGACTCATTCGTCGAGAGGAAGTTGTCCTAGCCCGGTGCAGGATAGGGCATACACGTTATACTCATTCATATTTATTACAAGGTGAGCAATTACCGGAATGTATACCCTGCTTTGCACCGTTAACGGTCAAACACATCTTATTGGAATGTGTAGACTTTGATCCTATGCGTCAAAGGTACTACAATGTTAATACTATGAAAGAGTTATTTGATACTGTAGATTTTAGTCTAGTTTTAGATTTCCTGAAAGAGATCAGACTATATAAATCATTGTAATGTGTTCTTATATATATTTACTTGTTTATATACCCGTTGCCGGGCATTTATTGGTTTACATACATAGTTTATATTACACCTTATCATCCCTTATTTTTATTTTATTTTTAATAGTTTTATCTTTATATATTTACATTAATTTTTAATTAATACTTCATTTTTCATATTTTTTTCGCACAATATGACCTATTTATGTGTCGGCGTGCCGTAAAACACCATTCATTCATTCATTCTGTACCTACTTCTGTACCTACTTCTGTAACTACTTCTGTACCTACTTCTGAACCTACTTCTGTACCCTTCTGTACCTAATTCCGTACCTACTTCTGTACCTACTTCTGTACCCTTCTGTACCTACTTCTGTACCTACTTCTGTACCCTTCTGTACCTACTTCTGTACCCTTCTGTACCTACTTCTCTACCTACTTCTGTACCTACTTCTGTACCCTTCTGTACCTACTTCTGTACCTACTTCTGAAACTACTTCTGTACCCTTCTGTACCTACTTCTGTACCTACTTCTGTACCCTTCTGTACCTACTTCTGTACCTACTTCTGTAACTACTTCTGTACCTACTTCTGTACCTACTTCTGTATCCTTCTACCCTTCTGTACCTACTTCTGTAACTACTTCTGTACCTACTTCTGTACCCTTCTGTACCTAATTCTGTACCTACTTCTCTACCTACTTTTCTACCCTTCTGTACCTACTTCTGTACCTACCTCTGTACCTACTTCTGTACCTACTTCTGTACCTCTGAACCTACTTCTGTACCTACGTCTGTACCCTTCTGTACCTACTCTGTACCTACTTCTGTACCTACTTCTGTAACTACTTCTGTACCCTTCTGTACCTTTCTGTACCTACTTCTGTACCTTCTTCTGTACCCTTCTGAACCTACTTCCGTACCTACTTCTGTACCTACTTCTGTACCTACTTCTGTACCTACTTATGTACCCTTCTGTACCTACTTCTGTTCCTACTTCTTCTGTATCTACTTCTGTACCTACTTCTGTACCTACTTTTGTACCCTTCTCTACCTACTTCTCTACCTACTTCTGTACCTACTTCTGTACCTACTTCTGTACCCTTCTGTACCTACTTCTGTACCTACTTCTGTACCTACTTCTGTACCTACTTCTGTACCTACTTCTGTACCTACTTCTGTACCCTTCTGTACCTACTTCTGTACCTACTTCTGTACCCTTCTGTACCTACTTCTGTACCTACTTCTGTACCTACTTCTGTAATTACTTCTGTACCCTTCTGTACCTACTTCTGTACCTACTTCTGTACCCTTCTGTACCCTTCTGTACCTACTTCTGTACCTACTTCTGTACCTACTTCTATACCTACTTCTGTACATACTGCTGTACCTACTTCTGTACCTACTTCTGTAACTACTTCTGTACCCTTCTGTCACCAATACCAGTAGTGGATGAGATAAAATTCCTTGGTCTTATTTTCGACCGTAAATTAACGTTTATACCACACCTTAAATACTTGAAGACCAAATGCCTTAAAGCTCTTAACTTACTTAAAGTTGTTGCAAACACTAATTGGGGAGCAGATCGAAAAGTCCTCTTGCGACTTTACAGATCTCTTATCAGATCCAAGCTGGACTACGGCTCGATAGTATATGGATCGACTCGCAAGTCGTACTTGCAGATGCTCGACCCTATACATAATCAAGGATTACGACTCGCCTTAGGTGCCTTTCGTACATCACCAGCCGAAAGTCTATATGTTGAAGCTAATGAACCATCACTGTCTCATAGACGGGACAAATTAGCTCTTCAATACGCCATTAAATTTAAGTCTAACCCTTCAAATCCAACTTTCGATAATGTTTTTAATCCTAGTTGTGAACCTCTTTTTGATCGAAAACCGAAGGCCATTCGACCGTTTGGTCTTCGTATTAAACCAAAATTAAGGGACACTGAAATCGACCTAAATTTGATTGCCAAGTACAAAGTACCACAAATTCCACCGTGGACTTTGGAAACTCCAACAATTATTTTTGATCTTTGTAATAATAACAAATCCAGTACAGACCCTACTGTCTTTCAAAGCAAATTTAATGAAATTAAATCGAAATACAGTGACTTTCAACATATCTACACAGATGGCTCTAAAGATGGAGATAAGGTAGCTGCAGCAGCTGTTCACAAACACAGCATAAAGAGCCGCCTGCCTGACAAGGCCTATCTTTTCAGCTGAACTTAAGGCAATTGAACTTGCCTTAAATTATATTCAGGAATCTGATGATGACCATTTTGTAATCTTTTCTGATTCCCTTTCATCTCTTCAGGCACTGGGTAATATGAAACATGATAACCCAGTTGTGCTTCAACTTTTAGAAAAGTACAATTCTTTTATAATTGATAATGTTATTATTTTCTGCTGGCTTCCAAGCCATGTAGGAATACGTGGTAATGATAGAGCTGATAGTGCTGCTAAGGCAGCATTAGATTTACATATATCTAATGCCAAATTACCTTATGCTGATTTAAAAGGTTGTATTAACACATATATTCGTAACTCTTGGCAAACCGCTTGGGATTTGTCAGTTAACAATAAACTCCATCCAATTAAACCGTTACTCGAAGAATGGCGTTCTTCTAGTAGACCCATTCGTCGAGAAGAAGTTGTCCTAGCCCGGTGCAGGATAGGGCCTACACGTTATACTCATTCATATTTATTACAAGGTGAGGAATTACCAGAATGTATACCCTGCTTTGCACCGTTAACGGTCAAACACATCTTATTGGAATGTGTAGACTTTGATCCTATGCGTCAAAGGTACTACAATGTTAATACTATGAAAGAGTTATTTGATACTGTAGATTTTAGTCTTGTTTTAGATTTCCTAAAAGAGATCAGACTATATAAATCATTATAATGTGTTTTTATATATATTTACTTGTTTATATACCCGTTGACGGGCATTCGTTGATTTACATACATAGTTTATATTACACCTTATCCCTTATTTTTTAATACTTTTATCTTTATATATTTACATTAATTTTTAATTAATACTTCATTTCTTCATTTTTCATCAATTTTTGCGCACAATATGACCTGTTTATGTGTCGACGTGCCGTAAAACACCATTCATTCATTCATTCTGTACCCTTCTGTACCTACTTCTGTACCTACTTTTGTACTCTTCTGTACCTACTTCCGTACCCTTCTGTACCCTTCTGTACCTACTTCTGTAACTACTTCTGTACCTACTTCTGTACCTACTTCTGTACCTATTTTCTGTACCTACTTCTGTACCTACTTCTGTAACTACTTCTGTACCCCTCTGTACCTACTTCTGTACCTACTTCTGTACCTACGGCTGTACCTACTTCTGTACCTACTTCTGTACCTACTTCTGTACCCTTCTGTACCTACTTCTGTACTACTTCTGTACCTACGTCTGTACCCTTCTGTACCTACTTCGGTACCCTTCTGTACCTACTTCTGTACCTACTTCGGTACCCTTCTGTACCTACTTCTGTACCTACTTATGTACCTACTTCTGTACCTACTTCTGTACTCTTCTGTACCTACTTCTGTACTACTTCTGTACCTACTTCTGTACCTACTTCTGTACCCTTCTGTACCTACTTCTGTACTACTTCTGTACCTACTTCTGTACCTACTTCTGTACCTACTTCTGTACCCTTCTGTACCTACTTCTGTACCCTTCTGTACCCTTCTGTACCTACTTCTGTACCTACTTCTGTACCTACTTCTGTACCTACTTCTGTACTACTTCTGTACCTACTTCTGTACCTACTTCTGTACCTACTTCTGTACCCTTCTGTACCTACTTCTGTACCCTTCTGTACCCTTCTGTACCTACTTCTCTACCTACTTCTGTACCTACTTCTGTACCTACTTCTGTACCTACTTCTGTACCTACTTCTGTACCCTTCTGTACCTACTCCTGTACCTACTTATGTACCTACTTCTGTACCTACTTCTGTACCTACTTCTGTACCTACTTCTGTACTCTTCTGTACCTACTTCTGTACTACTTCTGTACCTACTTCTGTACGTACTTCTGTACCCTTCTGTACCTACTTCCGTACCCTTCTGTACCTACTTCTGTACTACTTCTGTACCTACTTCTGTACCTACTTCTGTACTACTTCTGTACCTACTTCTGTACCTACTTCTGTACCTACTTCTGTACCCTTCTGTACCTACTTCTGTACCCTTCTGTACCCTTCTTTACCTACTTCTGTACTACTTCTGTACCTACTTCTGTACCTACTTCTGTACCCTTTTGTACCTACTTCTGTACCTACTTCTGTACCCTTCTGTACCTACTTCTGTACCCTTCTGTACCCTTCTGTACCTACTTCTGTACCTACTTCTGTACCCACTTCTGTACCTACTTCTGTACCCTTCTGTACCTACTTCTGTACCTACTTCTGTACTACCTCTGTACCTACTTCTGTACCTACTTCTGTACCTACTTCTGTACCCTTCTGTACCTACTTCTGTACCCTTCTGTACCTACTTCTGTACCTACTTCTGTACCTACTTCTGTACCTACTTCTGTACCTACTTCTGTACCTACTTCTGTACCCTTCTGTACCTACTTCTGTACCTACTTCTGTACCTACTTCTGTACCTACTTCTGTACCTACTTCTGTACCCTTCTGTACCCTTCTGTACCTACTTCTGTACCTACTTTTGTACCTACTTCTGTACCTACTTCTGTACCCTTCTGTACCTACTTCTGTACCTACTTTTGTACCTACTTCTGTACCCTTCTGTACCTACTTCTGTACCTACTTTTGTACCTACTTCTGTACCCTTCTGTACCTACTTCTGTACCTACTTCTGTACCCTTCTGTACCTACTTCTGTACCTACTTCTGTACCTACTTTTGTACCTACTTCTGTACCTACTTTTGTACCTACTTCTGTACCTACTTTCTGTACCCTTCTGTACCTACTTCTGTACCTTCTTCTGTACCCTTCTGTACCTACTTCTGTACCTACTTCTGTACCTACTTCTGTACCTACTTCTGTACCGTACCTACTTCTGTACCTACTTCTGTACCTACTTTTAAAGCGTGTTGCAAAAATTAAAACGAATACGCCGCTGGCCATTGAATGGTTTGAAAATACCGCATTGAAGGGTCCATGTTCACCGCCATATTCAAAGCATCTTCGGGATAGCTTACTTTCTGTACTGTTGACATGATTAATATTGAGTTTTGCTCAACCCGAGGCTAGAGGGTGTGAACGGTAGTTAACACTTTTCACTACCGTTCAATCAAACCGAGACTGCAATATTTTTTGTATTTAACGTGTTCGACGATTTCCAAATTTCTCCTTTCATACTTTTCGAACATGCACCCAAATGATGATAGGGATCAGCGGAAGATTTGTGTTTCTTATGATATATATATATATATTTCGATTTTACAGTTATCACCATGTCCATACATGTACGTTACCAGTTGATATATTATGTATGTATTATTTATACAGAAGTGTGACATGGCGCAAGATGTGGTCCATACATTTTACACTCGCCTGAACGTGTTGTTTTGTCTAAACGTTTGTCGTTTTTTCAAACGTTCGATTGTTTGTTCAAACGTTCGATTAGTTTATGATATTCAGAGAAATGTATACATGAAAACACGATCATAGACCCAAATAACACTGTAGTAATAAATTCTTGAGTTTGAAAAAAAGGGTATTATTTGTTGTTTGTAAACAATGCGGTCCCACAATATGTACAGGTTCTGCTGATAACGTGACAGCCATTAGCGTATTAGGTTTTCTATGTAGTATGTATTGCGTAATCTAAATGGCCCGCTATTATTAGTTATTTAGATATTTAGTAAATATTCAATAATGGTAAGTGTGTAATGTTTGTCAACGTAATTATTTCGTGTTTTATGAGCTGAAAACTACGGACATTGTCCCTTTAATTGTGTAAAGTGGTCAGGAAATTCGTTAGATCCCCTTTGATTTCCGAAATTTAGTTTTCCTAGTCGCAGAAGCCAGAACAAACAAATTATGTGACTATATATTTGTCATACAGGATTTGTAAAATTTGTATATATTTCCATACAGGGTTGGTGAAATAACATAAACAGCTGAATATATCTACGTCGCGGTTACTTTCTGCGCAACCCCCGATAGCTACTCTTAATTTAATTATATTCTTATTGACTATTGGAATAGTCGTATTTTATTTAATCACATATAGAATAAGGCACTGTTCACTGTTTAACTAGATGCTGGACTATCAACGCACTCCTACTTGGTAAAATGGTTTATACTGCTTTATCTTGTTTCTTTAAGACGATTATTATTTTGCGGATAGAGGACTTTTCATTAATTAAGAGTGTATATTATTAATTAGTACAATAACGATGTGTTAGGAATAAAAACCTTATTATTTATCAGAATTTCTTTAACGAATTATTTTCGCCATGGATTGTAATTTTAAATATTTCATAGTATTTGTAAATGAGTTTATATTGCGTTTAAATAAACAGCAGAAGTGTCTACAGAACATAACTGTGTACATTTGTTCTGACTCAATTTAGTCTAAGTGCGTAGACATACCAACTTTATAAAACGTATACGATTACTTTTACGATTAAAACATTTTTAAAAACGTGTGTAAAACAAATTATTTCCATGTGTATCCAACTGTGATACAAGTTGTTCACTTGAACCTCATAAATCTTGAATTGTTTTAAAACTTGCGGCGGCCCGCCATTTTTTTTTTACATAACTCTCATATTTGCAAATCATGTTTTATTTATCATTTTAATATTTCAAAGCATATTGTTGTTTTATATTACTAATTGTTGAATTTATTATATTACTTCTTGTTGAATTTATTGTATTACTTCTTGTTGATTTTTTGTTGAATTTATTTTATTACTAATGGTTGAATTTATTATATTACTAATTGTTGAATTTATTATATTACAAATTATTGTATTTGTTATATTACTGCTTGTTGAATTTATTATATTACTGCTTGTTGAATTTATTATATTACTACTTGTTGAATTTATTATATTACTACTTCTTGAATTTATTATATTACTACTTCTTGAATTTATTATATTACTACTTCTTGAATTTATTATATTACTACTGGTTGAATTTATTATATTACTACTTGTTGAATTTATTATATTACTACTGGTTGAATTTATTATATTACTACTGGTTGAATTTATTATATTACTACTGGTTGAATTTATTATATTACTACTGGTTGAATTATTATATTACTACTTGTTGAATTTATTATATTACTACTGGTTGAATTTATTATATTACTAATTGTTGAATTTATTATATTACTACTTGTTGAATTTATTATATTACTACTGGTTGAATTTATTATATTACTACTGGTTGAATTTATTATATTACTACTTCTTGAATTTATTATATTACTACTTGTTGAATTTATTATATTACTAATTGTTGAATTTATTATATTACAAATTATTGTATTTATTATATTACTACTTGTTGAATTATTATGTTACTAATTGTTGAATTTATTATATTACAAATTATTGTATTTATTGTATTACTACTTGTTGAATTTATTATGTTACTAATTGTTGAATTTATTTTATCACATAACGTCTCTTGTTAGCAGTGTCGAACACCCGTGTAATATTCTGTTGTATGACACACGTGTAATACAACCTGGAACGATTTTGATTGGTTGAGTTAAGCCTGTAACACTACGCAAGTTTATTAACTGAAACTATTTTATTTATTTCAAATTCACCCAGATATGAGTCATAAACTTATTATTTGTGACAGCTTATTAAATTAATGCACGTTATACAAAACATTGTTGTTGGTTTGTTAAAAAGTTGGCGTAAACTGCTATTTTGTAAAGAGGTAAAACACGAACTCGTTTATACGCAACGTTATGTTTGAGACGCGACGTTACGACATCACATATTTTATGACGTTTTGGCGCTAAAGTGTGTCTGACGTCGTGGCGGTTCTATGTTCATCTGAATTAATTTTTACTAATTTGATTGCAATGTTATGTGATAAAAAGGATCTTAAACTCGTTCCCATTCCATATACGATTTAGGAAACTCGTTATGAATTATTTTTAATTTTAACTCGCCAAAAGGCTCGTTAAAATTAAAATAATTCATAACTTGTTTCATAAATCTTATATGAAATGGGAACTCGTTTAAGATCCTCTATATATTACAAATTATTGTATTTATTATATTACTACTGGTTGAATTTATTATGTTACTAATTGTTGAACTTATTATATTACAAATTATTGTATTTATTGTATTACTACTTGTTGAATTTATTATGTTACTAATTGTTGAATTTATTATATTACAAATTATTGTATTTATTATATTACTACTGGTTGTATTTATTATATTACTACTTCTTGAATTTATTATATTACTAATTGTTGAATGTATTATATTACTAATTATTGTATTTATTATATAACTACTTGTTGAATTTATTATATTACTAATTATTGTATTTATTATGAAACTAATTGTTGAATTTATTATATGTTGAATTTATTATATTACTACTTGTTAAATTTATTATATTACTAATTATTGTATTTATTATATTACTACTTGTTGTATTTATTATATTACTACTTGTTAAATTTATTATATTACTAATTATTGTATTTATTATATTACTAATTATTGTATTTATTATATTACTACTTGTTGAATTTATTATATTACTAAGTATTGTATTTATTATATTACTACTTGTTGAATTTATTATATTACTAATTATTGTATTTATTATATTACTACTTGTTGAATTTATTATATTACTACTTGTTGAATTTATTTTATTACTCCACATACTCGGCAAGAGCCTCGTATCCTATAATTTTATCCAACGCGTTTATTAAAATAAATACACAGTCACTCATGTAAGATCCTCTATAAAATACCATCAATGTTCAATTCGCGCTTTGTCCTTCAACATTGAACATTTGTACCAAAATGTGTAGCAAAATGGTACTCGTGATTGTGTTCTGTAAGCAATATAATTGCTCCGTTTCTGACATCACACTTACAGCGTTCAGAACTAAACATATATTCTCCTATAATGTTGGAATCTCTAAAAAAGCTTGTATTTGCCGGATTGACGACAATGTTCAGTTGTAATAAACTTTGTAACAAACATGCATCAGTTAAGAGTTATATGCTAAAGGAATAAAGAACTCAACTCGGGAATTTCCGCTGTATAATTTATACACTGCACACTTAATTCGACGTAATATTCCAGTATTATCCCAAGATGTTAAAAAAAGTGTTGCAGCTAGTAAGAGAAAGGACAAACACTGTGCAGTTGTAGATTTTTTAATCACAGTACATCTTGTTACACGGAATTTAGAAATGTTGAAGTTCCGCTTTGAAATTTTAAGCCATTTTAGTACTGTTTTAGTGTAAATAGATTGCGAAAGTTTGCTCACACGCGTACATATATTCTATCGATAATGAAACTTTGAAGGGATAACATGTGACGTGTTATGCGTCGTTTTAGTCTTTTTTCCCAAAGGAAATATCTGTCGTAGCCATATACCAGTCGATTAACAAAGGCATATTATACATTCAATTTATGGCGAAAATTCCCGAGTTGGTTTTTCCTTTAGCTTGGCATTTTTAGGCAGTGTTGCCATATATAACACAAAACAAAATGAAACAGATATACAGCAAAGTCATTTGTTCTACTATTATTTTCCACTACGTCGTTTCAAAATTTCAAGAAAAAAAGAACATGTAACATATTGTCAAGTGTGAATATGGACATACCTTGCAGGGCATTTGTAACCTATTTAAGTGGGGCCGAAATTCGCCTTTTCCCAATTGCAAAAACTCTATTTCTTCCCAATTCTGGGGTAAGAAATTCCCAATCTTAAAAATAAAATAAAAAAATAAATAAAAATTAAATAAAAGTGACAGATTTTACATAGTTTATATATTAAAATCAATCAATAAATTCTGAAACCTGATTGATATTATACGTAAAACACACATTTTAATGAAATTTTTCCCTTAAAAATATTCCCCTAAACTGTGAACATCAAGCTATTTTCTTCCAAATTCGGACAGTCTCGCGTTTTTTTTTTTCCAAACATCGGCAGGTCTAGGTCTTTTCCCAAAAATAAAAGCCCTGCACCGTAACCCCACAGTGGTCCTTTTGCCACTGAGCGTTCCAAGGCGGTACTCCTATTGTCACTGAGCGTTCCAAGGCGGTACTCCTATTGTCACTCAGCGTTCCAAGGCGATACTCCTATTACCACTGAGCGTTCCAAGGCGGTACTCCTATTGTCACTGAGCGTTCCAAGGCGGTACCACTATTGTCACTGAGCGTTCCAAGGTGGTACCCTATTGTCACTGAGCGTTCCAAGGCGATACTCCTATTGTTACTGAGCGTTCAAAGGTGGTACCCCGATTATCACTGAGCGTTCCAAGGCGATACTCCTTTTGTCACTGAGCGTTCCAAGGCGATACTCCTATTACCACTGAGCATTCCAAGGCGGTACCCCTATTGTCACGGAGCGTTCCAAGGTGGTACCCCTATTGTCACTGAGCGTTCCAATGCGATACTCCTATTGTCACTGAGCGTTCCAAGGTGGTACCCCTATTGTCACTGAGCGTTCCAAGGCGATACTCCTATTACCACTGAGCGTTCCAAGGCGGTACTTCTATTGTCACAGAGCGTTCCAAGGTGGTACCCCTATTGTCAAACTTATGTTTGTGACGTCGCATAATGTGCTTTCACATTACGTGGTCCGAGTATTAACTTTAATACCCCATCCAACCCCTTTTCCATGAAGCGTAAATGGGTTTGGCTGGGGTATGAAATAAAACCTTGATTTCGGCTTAAAAAGTTTGCATATTGTAAAATTAAAATATTTAATAGGTAATTTTAAACAGGCTATCGCATTTTGTTCAGTAAAAAATGTTTTTATATGTGTTTTATTGCCGAAATATCCGTTATAAAATCATGTTAATATACGCTTTCCCATCGCTTAATGGAATTAAGGCAGGACCACGTAATGATTTTCACTTGTAAGTGTTACTCGTTTTCTACATTGAATGCTACATTTATTGTTTGACTTTTATACTTACTTTTATATTCATATTTTGTAATCAGATTTAGTGATATACAGCTACATAACATACAGAGCCGAGATGACGATGCCAGCCGCCATTTAAAATCAGGGAATGGTGATGGGTAAGTTTATTAACGTATATTACTTAATTATTGTTTTAAGTTATCAATTATACTAGAACAAAGCATGTAATGGTTAGTTTGCAATACAGCAACGATGGCGATCTCGCATGTAATTTGTATTCAGATTTCAACAAAAAAGAGTTAATACAGAACTCTGCTTTACATATCCAAGTATATATAAAAGTCGAACAGAAAATGTAACTTTCAAGGACTATAGTCAACCACAAACACACATAGAAACAAACAATAATTACACATAAATAAAATATATGACATCACAAACATAAAATGGTTGACAATAGGGCTACCGCCTTGGAACGGTCAGTGGCAAAAACGGCCGCTTGGGGTTTAAACCAGGTTCTGGGGTGCACCAAACCTCACTCTTACCCTATTGTCATCCCAATACACGGGACAGTGTAAATGAAGATATCCCAATCAGGTTATATTCTCTAACAAACAAGGCAGCGCATTAATAGGCAATAAAAGTAGGACATAGATCAGTGTGTACATTTGAATATAAAACAAATAGCCTACAAAGCCACAAAGCAGGTATTCAAATAACTTGGCAGAAAGCAGAACGACAAGAGAACAGACCATGAAGGGTACGACAAGACACGATTTAAGACAAGCATCAAACGTTTACGTCCTTTAAGTGTTTAGGTTGACGTCATTACGTGGTCCCACCTTAATTCCATTAAGCGATGGGAAAGCTTATATGAGCAGGATTTTATAATGGATATTTACAATAAAACGTGTTTTAAAACATTTTGTACTGAAAATAAAATGAGATAATCTGTTTAAACCAGGTTCTAGGGTGCACCAAACCTCACACTTACCCTACTGTCATCCCAATAAAACGGGACAGTGTAAATAAAGAAATCCCCGCCGTGAACTATTCCCTAACCAACAAAGCAGTATTAATAGGCAGAATAAGTAAAACACAAAGTTGCTCGTATATATATAAATACCAAAAAAAAAAAAAGCCTAGAAAGCCACAAAGAATGTACTCAATGACTTGGCAGAAGCCAGAGCAACAAGAGAATAAACCATTGAGGCACGACAAGACAAGATTGCAGACAAACATCACACCGTAAGAGCTATGGTTCTCGCAGCTAATCACTCATTCATCATGCCCCATCTCAAATGTTACGCCGTGTAATATGAAGTCCGCCTCCTATGTTAAGCCTTATTCCGTTACCAACCCCCTCTGTTAAGTGAAAGGTATTTTGTATTCCAGAAATTTAGGAGCTGTATTCGTTTCAAAGTTTAATTTCTTTTACAAATCCTCATAGGTTGCTGGCTTGGCCCAGTGAATAGCACAGTATGATAGAAGTCGGAGGAGCCAGCAACACCGGCACCACTGATTAATTCGAGTTTCATTTAGCCGTGTCATTCGGACGGGGACTTAAATCGGAGCCATGTTTTCAGATACCTATGTATCATTCTCCTCTATGTGGGGGCGGCTATACATAACCTTTACTCTGTTGATGAGCCGTTACAAAACCCCTTATTATCCCTTAACCTGCTACATATCTATAACGGACTGTTCTTTCTTTGAATTAAGACCATTCCAATTATGTGACAAATGGTGTTTTGGGGAAAATGACTGATCAGCAGCCGGACATTTAAAACCCTGATCTGGGTTTACAATGGACGCCAAGGCTTCTATAGTCATGCTTAGCGGGTTAAGGGTTAAAAGTAACATCTTTCATTACACAAGCTGTGATGTAGTATTCCATATCACAGGGTGTGGGACTGGTACTTTTAACGAAGAAGCCTGTTTGACTAGCAGCACAACTATAAAAGTAGATACATGTATAACATTTGAACAGGAAATGTAGCATTCAAGGACCACAGTCAACCAAAAAAAAACACGCTCAGAGGCAAAGAATAATTACAAAGATGAATAAAAGGCAAGATACGACAGCACAGACATAAAATGGTTGACGAAAGGGCTAACGCATTGGAACGGTTAATGGCAAAAAAGGCCGATAGGGTTTAAAACAAATTTTAGTGTGAACGAAACCTCACTCAGTGTTAATAAAGATATCACCTCCATGTTATATTTTCTAAAAAACAAAACTACAAAGTCTACCGTGTATATGTCACAATAAAGATACCTCTGACATTTTAAGATATTGATAACAAGCGTTTTGTCGTTACTGCTCTCTAATGTATTAAATCGTATACTGATGGATGATTATCATTTCCAGATGCTTTACGTTTGTGTGGTGTTGGTCTGGTTTTATGGACACTTCTCACCAATGTCCAAGGTTTGTAAAATTCTCATTATTTATTTCCTTTGGCAAACATTATAGGAACTATATCTTTCTGATTTACAAATTAATTGATTTACAAATTAATGATTTCTTGCGTCGAACATAGTATTTTATTTGCCTACATGAATATAATATAAAAGTCGAACAGGAAATGCAGCTTTCACAGTACACAGTAGCCTCAAAAACACGCAAAAGAGCAAACATGAATGGCAATGTAAACAAAGAATAAATGCATATGACGTTACAAACACAAAAAGGGTTGACAATAGGGCTAGCGGCTTGGAACGGTTAGTGGCAAAAAAGGCCGCTGGGGTTTTAAACCAGGTTATAGGGTGCACCAAACCTCACACTTACCCTACTGTCATCCCAATAAAACCGGACAGTGTAAATAAAGAAATCCCCGCCATGAACTATTCTCTAACCAACAAGGCAGCATTAATAGGCAATATAAGTAAAACACAAAGATGCTCGTATATATATAAATACAAAAAAAAAAAATAGCCTAGAAAGCCACAAAGAAGGTGATCAATGACTTTGCAGAAGCCAGAGCAACAAGAGAATAAACCATTGAGGGCACGACAAGACAAGACTGCAGACAAACATCAAACTTCACCGTCCTTTTGGGCTGTAGGTAGACGTCATCATTGGGTCTACAGCCTGTCCGGTCATCGCACACTTAAAGAGGAAAGCATAGTGGCGAACTGTAAATGGGTCCACCACCAAGC
Source organism: Cyrtodaria siliqua (assembly GCA_037043455.1). Taxonomy (NCBI): domain Eukaryota; kingdom Metazoa; phylum Mollusca; class Bivalvia; order Adapedonta; family Hiatellidae; genus Cyrtodaria; species Cyrtodaria siliqua. Next base: position 26,862 of record JAWPHD010013797.1, on the reverse strand, counting down.
ATGCAGTGCGTTGCAAAATGATAGGGTCATAACATATTTCGATAAACCTGTTAACATGTCAGATGTATGCAGAATTCCATTCAATCGAATAAAACAATAAGTGGAACGCGTTCTTAACATACATCTGCTTGGTACATATGTAACTGAAAATTAATGTTGTGTTCCTCTCTACCCACAGGAATCGATATAAACATTACACAGTCTTGTAAACACTGTGGTCCCACTAAACCTTCTACAAAATCAGATTGCTCGCGATGGTATGGTCGAATAGAGTCTTACGTACACATGGGGCGCCAGTGCAAGGAAGGAATTGAATTGAACGAGACCGCTACTGCTGCCGTGTGGTTTAACCCGGACCTAAACTCATGTTATTACTACGAGTGTAGTCAACTTCAACGAAAGACTGGCGGCACGTACTTCAGAATAGCGCACCATGAAGGTATGCATGACTTACATAATATCTTACTAACCCTGCATTCATGAGTGTGTTTTCGGGTACCAGTAGACTTTACTGCGTACCAGTAACCAGTCTAGTTGGCCGCCGATGAGGTATGAGACTGATCTGTAAATTAATTTGGACATCGATTACCGAGTGGGGTTGTTCTTCTTTTATATCTTTAATACTGCAGTTTTCAAGTCAGACATGCTTTCAGGGAAACGTTATGCAGTTTGCATACAGTAGCTTATGACTAAAGTATAAATAAATAACCATTATGTATCGATATTTGTTAAATAAAATATCTCGGCCGTTTCCAAAGGTCCATTTTCATACTCTTTTTTTTTTCTTTTTTTTTTGAGTGGAATACTTATTCTGAGTATTGGATTTTCTCTCCTACTGTACTGACACTCTCAAAAATAGGAATACGCTATTATGGTCTATATTGCATTTGCGTACCTCAGTGTCAATAAATTAACAAAAATATATAGATTGCGATTGGAAAAGTAATGCCAAATACAAATTTTTAAATTGAAACAAAGACTGCTTAAATTGGAAAATATATAAAAAGCTTTATAAAATTTAATTGATCATTGAATGAAATGCAAAGGAGACAGAAATATTTATTGAGTCAGGTTGTTGACCTGTAACACCGAAAAGGAAAACACAACTTTCTAATGCAACAGGTCGTGTTTCGCTAATGTATATTTGAACTTCCTTACCGACTGCATAAGAGAAATTGGCAATTTAATAAATTATAATCATAATAGCACGTCTTGAATTCACCAACCATTATTGAGAGTATTTTTAGACCTAAGACCAAGTATGCAAATGTTAATCAAAACTATCTCTTAATAGTTTAAAGTGTAACTGTTTATCGGCGTTTTACATGGGTGATGGAATATAAGATTCTTTCATGGGTATCCAGTGAAGATAGGGAATTCCAATCCGCGGTATAAGTTTTTTTATCGGAACCAAGACTCTGCCGAGGTTCCGATTAAAACACTTATACCGAGGGTTGGAATTCCCTATCTGAACCGAATACGCATGTCAGATTCCTTTTCTTGCATATCATTGACATTTTGTGTGTTGACGTCGCCAATAAGTAACGTTTTACATGTTGTTTGTTTCGCACAATGACGTCATTCGATCATCTGTTCACGTTATTGACGTCATTTTTGATTCGCGTGACTCTTATCTTTACCCATAAAGATAAACTTTTATCTTTACCCATAAAGATAAGACTTTCCATCCACCATGTAAAACGCGGATACCCGTATCTGGTATGCAAGAAAGCCTGATCTTACACATGGGGGAAGATAAAAGTCGCGCGCTGATACCAATTATGGTAGTTGTGTAAATAAACACATACAATGTTAGAAGTTTGCGACGTCAACGCGCATATTATAAATGATAAGCAAGACAAAGAATCAATCATGGGTAGGCCTATCCGTTTCAGATAGGGAAATTCCTATCCTCGGTATAATCCTTTAGTCGGAACCGAGGTTCCAAAACAATTATACATCGTGTTGGAATTTCCCTATCTTCACCGGATACCCATGAACGATTCTTATAATCTTTGGAGGGCATGGGGATATTTGGCAACGAAAGTAGAGTCTTGATCTCAAGTCCAAGAGTAGTTTGAAGAAAGGCTGGTGAATTCCAGGCTAGATGTATATTTCCAGCCTTTAAAGACGCTGAGTATTGTTTAATCACCTTAGCATAGGTTGTCTTTTAATTTAGTCTGTTGACCGTTACGTGTGATAGGCAGGCTTCATAACCTCTGTTCCCAGCTAAATTACATGTGTTTATATCGCCCATTGTTTTGCTTTCTCGTTTAAGGCAAAGCATTTTTTTAGAAACTGGGACCATACACCGCTGGCCATGGAATGGTATGAAAACACCACATTGAAGGTTCCATTTTCACCGTCCTATTATACGATCTTCGGGATGGCTCTAAGTTTCGTATTATTGACATTTATAATATTGAGTTCTGCTCAACCCGGGGCTAGAAGGCTTGAACAGTAGCTAGCACTTTCACTACCGTTCATGAACAGTCTCAATCAATCCGAGACTGCAATACTGTTTTACATGTACCGTTTTTGTCCATTTTCAAATTTCTCCTTTTATATAGCAGCTCTATTGTCAACCCTTTTATGTTTGTAATGTCATATCTTGGGGTTTTATTCATCTTTATAATTATTGTTTGTTCTATGTGTGCTTTTAGTTGACTGTGGTCCTTGAATGCTACATTTCCTGTTCCGACTTTTATATCTACTTCTAATGTTTTTCCTTAGCACAAAACAGAAACTGTGTTCATTCATTCGACTAAATAACAATCACCTGGAGACATAACCTCTGGAAATGTGATCTGTCTGGTAAAAGGTAACAGTAACATGCAACGTAGATATAAACAACGAACAGAAAATGCAGCATTTAGACTATAGTTCATGAACTGTACAATTTCGAAATGTTTATGGGACATTGTTCCTTTTCAGTGATTAGTGTTTAATGACGATGTGTTTCTGTGTGAGTTTAATGACGATTTGTTTCTGTAGGAATTAACACTTGCATACATGTGTGTTTTTTGTTATCTATAAGGTCAATATAGATTCTATTGACAAATTATTTTTTAGAATTCTCAAAGAACGGATTATGTATTGCACCTTCTTGAAGCAAGCTCATTTATATCCCTTTTTATATTGTGGGTTTATATTTACCGGCACAGGTAAAACATTCTTTTATCACCCATTTTACCTTGCAGACTGTCCCGCCTTTGAGATATTTAGGTACAGCAACACAAATGGTACGTCCGATGTGATCGCCGAGCATTCTGTCGATGATGAGCAAGAATGTTTGAACCTCTGCCTAGATACAGAAAACTGCAAGGGATCGACCGTGATCGGAGCCCCGTCCATGTTCCCAGTGCCATGTATATTACATGCCGGTTTTGATAGCAGTAAGGGAATCTCAGGTCACACATTCTGGAAAAGAATTTGCATCGATGGTGAGTAAAGACTATGTGATACTACCACCACATGGGTTGATGATGATGGCATGTTTTCATGATGTCATAGGGTTTTCAAAATGATTGAAGCAGCTTAACTTAAAGTTGTCTAAAATACTTTCAAGTTAATATATGCTGCTGTAACACAGATTGATAACGTTCCATGTTATACGCCCGTGACGTATTATGGCATGGCATTGATCGTTAGCAATTTGAATTCCATATAACACATGAAGTAGTACACTGATAATCAACAGATTTCCTATGCGACAAAGATGATTGTTTTATTATTGTTTTTGAGGTCATAGGTCAAGGTCGAATATAGAAAGACGGGTTTCGCGCTATAACGTATGTATCTTTGAACGTAGAATAAGAAATTTCATACACTCATGTACTGCAAATAGAATATGAATGATCGCTGATATCTTTGAGGTCACCAGGTCAAAGTTCAAAGTCGCGGTGACCCGATATAAGAAAACGGCTTCCTCGGAATAACTCGAATACCCTTTCACCTATGGTAATATACCTTCATAGATAGACAGCCCATGGAATAACAATGATGCCTGTTGTTTATGAGGTCACTAGATCAAAGGATAATGTCGCGGTGTCGCAGAAAACCGGTGTCTGCGTTACAACGTATAGTACATGTACCTTTTAACCTAGGATCATTGAAATTCATAGATAGACTGACCATGGGTGTTACTTCTGGTTTTGAGGTTACTGGTTCAATGTCACTGTGACCCGATATAGAAAAACGGTACCCGAGATATAACTCAAGCAACTTTCAATCTATCATTATACAACTTCAAAGACTTATCTTGCGACAAAGATGATCCCTGTTTCTCTTTGTAAGGTCACTTGTTGTCAGTAGGTCAATGTATTATTGACCGGACAACTAGAAAATGCTTTCACATAAATACCTTAGCAAACCTGCGTATAATGCCCCGTTTGACGGCAATCTTGTTTACCTGTGTGGCCGCTAAACTCAGTGCCAGTTCTCTAAGAAATATTGAAAACTCTGAACGTAAAGTACTCTCAACCTTTGATTCAATACCCATCATGATACAATTTCACGATGTCCCACGTCTTGCCCTATCTGACCCGAGACCCCGAGGGCAAACATTGAACAACTCGTAACCCTGTATATGACTGTAGCTTCATCAACAGTACCAAATTGTAAAATAAAGCCTGTTATTACGTAAAAGTAAGAGAATCGTGTGCAATTTTTACACTTGATTCAGACTCTCAGGCCCCAACGGTCGAATAATAAATATAAAACCCAATTATCGTGATTTCTCGACATACATGTATTCACTAATTGACATATTTAATAACAACTTGTGTTAAATTAAGAAATTCAATATAACCCAACGGTGGAGGCACATACACGTTTCCGTATTAAAGGCACTTTAGAGGATTATCATGACTTTATGGCGAGGCTGCATAGACATTTGTCCCGATATTTATCTCGACATTTTCTTAGAAGTTGGCATATAGGACCTAAAAGTCGTCTTAGTTGCTGAAATTACTAAGGCGACTAAACTGTCGCCAGACTGATCCATTCACATCTGAATTGAGTTGAATACGAATTTAAGGCACACCAACACAAAACAGTTATTTGGAGCCAATAGGAATGAACATTCCAGGTCCAGCCTCCAGTCACAGTAAGACGTGATGGGCGTTTTATATGAGGTTTTTAAGTAAATGACGTTAACTATCCTTGCACTTTTCGACATTATTGTATACTATAATCCGTTGTTTTTTTACAGATTGTACAAATAACACAATAACGCAAACATGCATCAACTGCAAGGTGAATGACAGCTGCCCAGACACCATTGGAAGTATCGGTGGTATATACAAGCCCCAGGACTGTATCAGCAGTTCGTCCATGTCTGCGTTCTGTCTTGATGACGGCGATTGCACCTCTGTGGTTTACAATAGGACCGGAAGTCGGTGTTATTATTATGACTGCAGTCAAATGGCAATATATCCGGGACAGTTGACTTACAGGAGAACATGTAACACAGGTGGGTGACTATTTGACTGATTTCCGTTACATGAAAAGTACTTTTAAAACGGCTTCACTTGTTGATACTGATGGCACACTTTCTCTGTGTTGGACCATCAAAAAGTTGTCTCTTAGATTTTGAATTGTCTTTACCAGTCCTGAACATGAAACCAACTCGCACAATGACGTCATAGTATACATTATACCGTCACGCTCATTATTCCTATACATATCTTCTTACAGACACATTTGTTAAAGCAAAAGTATGACAAATAATCCGTTCCCCCTCGTAATCTGGGATGAATGGATTTTTGTCATACCAAATAAGGTCATCCGCTTTGTATCCGCAATGACCCGACATATTGTGGACCCTATGATGATGTTGTATACATCATGGAAAGGAAGGTTAAGTTTAATGCTTGTATTCACTCACGTGTTTTCGTGCCCTCAGTTTAATATATGTGTCATATACGATCGATATGTATTCACATGTTTCTCTGGCTTCTGAAATGTCAATTAACACTGACACTGTCGCTTTTTCTGCTTTTTTTTTTATTCGTATATGTATGATTATCTTTGAGTTTTAGCGCAGTATGGCGGCTGTAAAATGTCTGCATGTGCTACCCATCAGTAGTGTTATGTTTATTGATCCATTCGATCTAAGTTGATTTGAAGTAGTTTACCGACCGCTGGTGCTAGGGGTCGTGAAAGGTGTTGCTTCTTATAATACATCTCATAAAAAGACTCAATAGAACCGAGTGCTCTACTTTATTCTCTTGGTAGTGTCTGTTGCTTCCAAAGGATCTCCCTTATCGTATGTATTACTTATATCGCCTGTTAATACTGCCTAATTAGTTAGAGGATATATCCAGGCAGGAATTTCCTTATTTGCACGGTCACGTTTTGTTCGGATGACAATAGTATAAGATGGATATTTGTTATAACATGATTTATTAAACCCCAGCGGCATTTTTTCCACTGACCGTTCCAATGTTGTCCACACTTTTATGCTTGTGGTGTCGCTTACTTTGCTTCAGTTTGTTCTTAACATCTATTCTTATAATAAGTAATTGTTTTGAATGCAAATGTGGGGTGTGATGCACCCTAGAACCTGGTTTAAATCCCCATCGGCCTTTTTTGCCACTGACCGTTCCAAGGCGGTAGCCCTATTGTCAACCCTTTTGTGTTTGTGATGTCTATTTTGGTATTTTGTTCATCTTTAAAGTTGTTCTTTGATTATGTGTGTGTTTGTGGTTGACTGTCGTCCTTGAATGCTACTTTTCCTGTTCGATTTTTATATCCATATATTATGTGTGTTTGTGAACGATATAAATGGCCAATCAATAGTCGTAATGCTTTATTTGTTACTGTTATGCATGTATACAACTATATTGCATGTTATTACAACATGAAACGTAATACTTCCGCTAAAATGTAACAACCTCCATTAAAGATCACAATTTAAACGTAACATGTGAAAACCTCCGCTGAAAGTAATAATTATCCCTTCCGTTAAAAAAACAACCTAACCGTTACTTTAAAGGTAACCGTTACATTAAAGGTAACCACTGTTTAGGCTTAAGGTTGTTTTGAACATCTACACTTTTGATGAACATCGTGCTACTTATTCAGGTAATAAATTACCTTTAACATTAGTGTTGTTGTTAGTAACGGGAGGAGTGAGTGTTGCCTTTACCCGTTCTGTTTATTTTTAATCTAACAGGGCTAATTAAAAATACTCAATGCTGATTGCTTTTAATATTTGTATCAATACCTCTGACGTCACGTACGTTAACCGTTATACGCACAAAACACGTTAACCGTTTAGACGTAATTATAAACGTCTGATGCAAAACAACAACGCAATGTAATGGAATGCGTTGTTTAAGCGATGCTACTTTCTAGGAACACATTTAAATAGGACGAAGCTGCATATTTTATCTTTGGGAGATGGGCATAACATGTAAATTATGAGAATTCGTTTGTATTGTGTTCAATCGCTTGGCAAACTGTGTATCATGATACATAACTATCCATGTAAGATAATAATATATTTCAAGCGGGTTTATATTGCCCTAGATTAAACCTGGCAGACCCTTTGTATCAATGCTCTTTAAGTCCCGACTACCATTGATCTGCGACAATATAAACCCGTTGGAAATATTTTATTTTATCAATAGTATATAATTGTTAGCTGGTTCGGACTTCCATTTGCACATTCATTAGTATGACTTATATATTGATGTTTTATTTCCATTTCAACATCTCAACTCACTTGCATTTCAACCATAGATTGTCCAAGGTACGGACTATTTAAACTGAATGGATTCGCTGGCAATTGTTCAGAGTTAACGTCCGAATCATCAGGAATGGATGAAACAGTTTGCCTTGAAAAATGCCTTGACGTGCCTGGATGTCGTGCGTTTACGTTTGACGCTTCCACTGGTGTGTGTTTGCTCCATGAAGAGTGTGACATGAATGTACCAAGCGTGGATTCGGTCTTCTACAAGCGCATCTGCATGCCAGGTGATATATTGTATCTTTAAATTATTTCTCAAAGTAAAACCCCTTTGATTAGTGCCAAACAGTCGCATTCTTGTTTACGCGAAACGGGTATTTGATTTTCTCCACCTTTGGTTAGAATGTATACTTCCCTCTTCGACTGTGCGATGATCCGATATATCGTGGACCCTATCATAATGTCTACCTAAATCCTAAAAGGGCTTGTAACGTTTAATATGTGTCATCAAGCTTGTCATTAACGGTATATACTCTTGTTGATCTGGCTTCCGCCAAGTAATTGAGTATATATAATTCCCTTGTAGCTTTCTATCCTGCTTCTTTCGAGTTCCTATTCATATATACTGAATCATCATTGTGTTTTACTCATATCGCCTATAATACAGCCTGATTATAACCCTGCTTTCACAAAGTAAAATAAGGCTAAATCGAAATCACGCTGTCCTAAACATCCCGTTTCGTAACACTTGTTTTGTGCCGTCGCGTCCCGTAACTCATTTCATTACTTGCATTCCTTGATTAGTTTTGAATGGGTTGTTCCCAAACTTCATATGCACATTACAACTGATCATTTCTATGTTTACACTATTCCGTTTAATGTTGATGACTGAGGTTTGGTGCACCATGTTTTTTCAATGCGTGTTTTCGGTTGACTGTGTCTGTGAATGCTTCCTGTTTGACTTTTATACATACTTTTATTTTATAGTAACTAGTAACCAGCTTCCATTCAGTCAACATTATACGTTAAAACACTAAACTGTATTTGTATTAATCGCTTTCTATCTGAAGTTTGCTGTCATAATATCAGTAAGTCAGGTTGTTTTTTTGCAGAATTTACATAGTATTTTACCTATGTTCATGAAACTTCACACACATCTTAACCCTATGGCTGTTGTTACACACTTCCAATGACTCTGACTTTCATTTTGGCCGAATGATGCCCCCTTTCATAAAACGTTAACCTGCAACCTATTCATCTTGATTAAAGGAATGTCGTAGCATATGTAAAAACTGTCTTTCATTTTGGCAGAGTTACGTCCCTTTATACATTAACCTGCAACCTAACCTAGCTCATAACGTGGCAACATATTTACCTATGGTCATGAAACTTTATACAGTTCTTCCTTATCAATTATACAATGTAGATGTATGCCTTTTTCAAAAACGTTAACACTTAAAAAAAAGCCCCATAGTTCATAAAGGATTGCACCGTTGTCTTCAAACTATATAGTTAGACTGCACGTGCTGAAATAAGCGCACGGTAGGCGATACACGTGTTCCGTGATTTGCAGAATGTAAGTACTTGTACATTACTTACATTGAAGTTTGGTTTTATAAAGAAAACAGTAACATAAATGAATCAAAGTTTGAATTTATTTTAAAATGCATTACAGAATTTAACAGAATGTTACATATATAGCTTACAAGGGAGAGGTTTATCATAATGGTACTATTTAGCATGGAGCATGCATTTTTTTTTTTGGCGGAATGGTATTTTCTTTAGCAACGACATTTTTTACAATAATGAAATCTTCGTTTGTTTGTAGAATATTTTTTTGAGATTATAACACGCTAAGATTAATGTTACAGAATGTGACCGGATCTACCTTCAAGAATGTAAAAACTGTGATGCAAGCCCAGAATGTCAACAGTTCTTCGATTACGAGGGCGCTGTGAACAACGCTTCCTACTGTAAAGACACGTGTTCTGCACGTGATGGATGCAACATGGGCGTGTATAAGTCGTCTGGAAAAAGATGCTATTTACACGAGTGCACACAAGTCATGCCAAGTTTTGGAATAACTGCTTACAGACTGTCATGCAGTTCAGGTTGGGAAATTAAGTATTACTTTAATTTACTAGTATGAAATATTTCGTTTTATTCTTAAGATCCTTCAGTAGGGATATATCTTGGCTAAATCACAGTGACGTCATAATATACATATTTGTATATATACCGTGTAAGTAGTAATGAACTGTTTGTCCGAAATCATCCACCGATTCACTTTATTTGTAGAACATACTACCATGGAGATTGAGCCCTATTTCAAAATATGCACTTATTATTATACATTATTTCAGCATTTAACGCCTTTATAATCTACTGGTGTGTTTTCATTGTCCGCCGGTATATATCCCCTTATTCTCTCTGTGAGAGGCGTTAAACAACATACTAGTCAGTGGCGATAATGTGTTCATGATCTAATATTTTTTGGTTTAATCTGTTTTGCTAGCAGTTTATATAATCACATCGTAATTTGTTTAAACATTTGACCATTTTCTTAAAAAAACGTTGTGCATGTTTCAATTTAAAAGAATAACCAAGAACCATTCATAAGTAACGTTAACTCCTAATATACGATGTCGACTTAATAATATTATAACGCACGTGTTTAATTGCAGATTGCTTAACCTATTCCCTGGAAACAATAAACGGCATGGCTGGGGAATGCAATATAACAGACATTGACGAGGGTGGAGTTAGTCTTTCCTACTGCTTGGACAAATGCCTCGACACAGAGGGATGTAAGGCGATTACGTTTGATGAATTTGAACTGTATTGTACCTACCACTCGTGTGATGATATTGAGGCGAATGCAACTGTAGCACCGAATAAAATTATCATTAAACGCGTTTGCAGTACAGAAGGTAAACATTCCTTGAAATTATCGTATATGTGATCATTTTAAAGTAACAGTTACTATAACTTAAGCAAGATATAGCACTGTTATAGACATGCATGCATATCTCAAAGTAAAGTATCATTATGTTGCGGCAATTGCAACTATGGATCAATACACATCATTATAATCGTGCTGGCATACCAACAGGAAAATCTTATTTATTATGCTAGAACGAACAACTATACAAAGCTAAGAAACATACTGGTTGTGCTTGCAATACTAAAGGCATACATGCATTATGCTAGAACAAACAACTACACCAAGTTAAGTAACATAGTATAACATTATACTGAGTGTGCTTGCAATACTGGTGGACCAGCAACAAAAGCAGCGCATAAAGTCCTACTAAACGTGCTTGCATAAAACAGGGTAAACATTGAATATGCTGAGACAATTGCAACTAAATAACAAGCTAGAACCATAATAAACGTAGACTGCTTGAATAAAACCCGATAAAACTTCATAATGCCGTGGAAACTGCAACAAAATCAGCAGATACAATCATATTAATGTAGATATCCTACCAACAATTTACAACATACGTAAAACCGTTGCTAAAACCTACTGAGGACTAGGTATATATATATATATATAACTTACTGCGACTAGGTATATATATAACTTACTGACGACTAGGTATAGTTATATATAACTTACTGACGACTAGGTATATATATAACTTACTGACGACCAGGTATACAGATAACTTACTGACGGCTAGGTATATATATATATATATATATATATATATATATATAACTTACTCACGACATACATTATTTAATGACCTAAATACCTAGATATACTTTTTATAAACAGTTTCGTAGTGTAATTTTGCCGTTATTTGGCGAGGAGAAACACTTCAATACGTTGTAACAACTAAATATAAAGCTCTAGATTATAGTAGGTATAAAAGTTCAGCGGGAAATGTAGCTTTCAAAGAACACAGTTAACCAAAAAAGAAAACGCATTAAAACAAGCAAGAATTACATTGTTAAGGCATCACAAACGGGTTGACAATAGGGCTACCGCCTTAGAACGGTCAGTGGAAAAAATGCATCTGTGGGTTTAAACCAGGAATTTATTCATCATAATAAACCTGCTTGCATAACACAAAGTAGGTAACAATTCATTAAAATTAGTCAACTGTAATTAATTAGAAACAAATACTCTCAAGCAACTGACTGCATATCTCAACGTAAAACGTCATGATTTCGCGGCAACTGCAACTGTGACACATAAAACAACAACAATATACCCGTGCATGCATGCCACAAGAAAAATCTACGATATTGCACTAGAGCAACAACAATTTAAGAGTGGACATACAAGTCGAAAAGGAAATCTAGCATTCAAGGACCACAGTCAATCACAAACACGCACAGAAATAAACAACTTCACAGATTAATAAAAGGCAAGAAATGACATCACTAACGTAAAAGGGTTAACAATAGGGCTACCGTATTGGAACGGTCAGTGGCAAAAAAGGCCGCTGGGGGTTATACTATCATAACAACTGCAAAACAACAACGCTTCCAATACAACCACAAGAAACATGCTTGCATAACACAATGTAAAATGGCCTTATGTTGTGGCACCTTCAACTAAATGACCAGATGAACCATAATAAACGTGCTTGCATAAAGCAAGATCAAGTCATAAATGCTTTCATACAACAACGAATTCTACACCATTATACTTGCGCTACTGTAACTTAAGCAACCGTAAATATCATAATAAATTTGCTTGCATAACACTAGGTACATGTAACAGTAGGTATAAAAGTCGAACAGGAAATATAGCTTTCACAGAAAACAGTCAACCAACAGATCTTCAGCTATTCAACTTGTTCTGCTCAACCCAGGGCTAGGGGGCTTGAATGGTAGCAAGCATATTTCACTATCGTTCATGAACAGTCTCAAACCGAGACTGCAATATTTCGTATTTATCGTGTTCGGCCGTTTCCAAAGGTCCACTCTCATACTCTTTGTTATATACAGATATCGGCGGTACATATGCAAATACTTTTGTTTTCTTACCGCTCAATAACTTAAAAAGTAAACACACAAATCGAACAGGAAAAACAGCATTCAAGGACGACAGTCTACCACAAGCACACAGAGAAACAAGCAACAACTATAAACTTAAGATGAATAAAAAAAAGATATGACCTCACAAACAAATAGGTTCGACGTTCCAAGGCGGTAGCCCTATTGTCAACCCTTTTTGTGTTTGTGACGTCATATGCCTTTACATTGCCATTCATGTATGTCGTTTTGAGTGTTTTGGGGTTTACTGTGTTCTGTGAAAGCTGCATTCCCTGTTCGACTTTTATACTTATTTTGACAATAGGGCTACCGCTTTTGAACGGTCAATGGCAAAAACGGCCGCTGGAGCTTTAAACCATATACGGTACACAAAACCTCACCTTTACCCTTTTGTCATACTGAGAAACTGGAAAGTGTGCATAAAGATATCCCCGCCAGGTTATAATCTTTAACAAACAATGCAGCATTAATAGACAATATAAGTAAATAAGTAAAACACATCATGCATGTATAAAAACAAAAGCATGGAAAGTCACAAAGTATTCAGTGACTTAGCAGAAGCCAGATCAACAAGAGAAAAAAACGTTTAAGGTACGACAAGACAAGATTAAAGACAAACATCAAATGCTACCGTCCTATAAGGATTTAGGTAGACGTCATCAGTGGGTCCACAATCTGTCTGGTCATCGCACAATCAAAGAGGAAAGCATAGTGGCGAACTGTAAATGGGTCAACCACTAAACATGCAGTATACAGATTGTATGAAAGTGATTATGACCAAGGATCTTACGACGTTTGTAAATCACATCACCATATAGAAGTCAGATTGTGATAGTCCTTGTCTCAGAAGAGTTCTTAAATTCCTTTTATATTTTAAAAGTAGATCAGGGTTACGATAATAACATGTTACAACGTGTTTTCGAAGTTTATGGTAACGGTAGCCCTGCTGGAGTAACTTTTCTGTTATACACATATTACGAATATTAAAAGCCAATCCTCAACACGGCTACAAGCTCTAGAAAAACGAATCAATTGAGAAACATAGACCCCATAAGAAGTATCTCTGGGATCATCCTCATCTAAATGGGGATAATTAACAATATCAAAATTAGGAATGAAAGAAATTTTCTGTGTAAGTAGCTTATATGCAGAGCCAGCTTGCGATTGCAGTTGAGGTCACCGGGGTCAAGGTCAAGATCTCTGATGTTAAAAGTTGCAAAGTGTATAACTTTTGTTAGAATGGAGGTATTGCGACGAAACTAGCTGGGTAGGTATATTATATGGAAAGAGAAGCTTGGGATTGTATTTGGGGTCACTGGGGTCAAGGTTGCTTTTTCTAAAAATAGAAAAATGATTTCTGGGCAATACGTTTAGTAAGGAATGAAATGATGAAGTGAAACTTGGTGTGTCGATATATTATAGTGAAATATATATTGAAACAAAACTTATGGAAAACCTTGTTTTCGTGTAACTTTCACGTTATGCATACCATCTTCAAGGGATGGTTCACATTTCGTACTTTTAATAATTTAAATATTGAGTAGCAAGCATTTACCACTACAGTTCGTGAACAGCTGCAGTAAAATCGAAACTGCAATATTTTTTATATTATCGTGTTCGGCGATTTCCCCTCTAAAGATTGAGTGGAAGAACACATAGAAAACCAGGAATCTTCCCGACTCTCACTATTATTCTTGGACGTGTTCGAAGGATAGACTCCGATACACGGGCCGACCCGTTGTACGTCCACATTAAACGACGAAGGAGACTTGCCTAAAACACATTGGTGGTGAGCCATGCTGACACTACAAAACCATTAAATGTAGCTGCAATTGAGTACCTTTTACTCGGTGTATATTTGAAAGACGTTATGATGTGGAAACCCGTATTCTTCATCAAATGCACTGCATTGTTTACGTTAATGGTATAATGTCACATATTTGTCTTAATGTTAGCACAAATTAGGTTAAATAAAGTTTCAAGTCATCCTATAACTACTGGATCAGGTGATGAAATCAGGTTCACGGCAACACAGTGTCAATAAAGCGCTCTTCCTGTATGTTTTTGCTTCATTCTTTTTCTTGCAAGTTGGCTATTTCCTCCGTCGTGAAATTCGATTCATTATGTACTTTCTGAAATTAGCTCTCCCAAAATGTACACGGTCATACGGTGTCTCTTCATTTGGAAGATTTTGGAAGGGTAATCTCAGAGACAAATGGTTGAACTGAATCACCTATCGCGGAGGAGGAAAAAGCTAAAAAATAATGCGATTAATATTAAAGAGGTTTTGAAGTAGTTAGCCACTGTGTGAACTGTTCTCTAATGCCCAAAGAATATAATTTCACGTTTAACTGTGTCACACTCTTAGCCTGTTTGAATTATACTCTAACACTCCTTTTCTGAACTCTTTTAAATGTTCGTTGTCATAACTTGCCTTTTATTCATCTTTGTAGTTGTTTGTTTCTGTGCGTCTTTGTGGTTCACTGTTGTCAATGAATGCTACATAACAAATTATCCTGTTTGACTTTTATATCTTTTCTTAGATATTATGAATGAGACAATTTCATATTTTAATACAGTGCCAGTTTCGAATGAAACCATTCTAATCGATCAGTTCGACTGTCCGAAGTACGAGCTCACTGTGATGACAAACTACGCTGGAATGTGTGCCGTGATGAGTCATAACGATACGGAAATAATATCCGGATATCACGTGTGTGTGGACGAGTGTCTGAAAATAGAGGGGTGTAGAGGAGTGACGTTTAACGAAGGGGGAGTGACGTTTAACGAAGGGGGCAACGAGTGCTCGTACCACACATGTGGAGATGCTGCTTCGAATGTCGGGCCCGTTTCGACAGTATTTATTCGACGGAATTGTGACGTGCAAGGTAATTAATATATAATCTGAAGACGTTGGCCTACCAGAAGAAGATAGTAAATGTGTTAGTTTTCCTGTGGTGTAAATTTAGTTAAATTATCGTGTAAAGCGACCAGAGGTGATATGTAAGAATTATGGGCATCAATCAAAATACAAATGAAAGCCTCATAATGCGATTTAGGTTCATATTCAACACTAAACTAAGCATTAGTAGGTTCCATCAACCGTTCGATTTAGTTATTGTAAGTGATTTCATTTGGTCTTGAATACTCGACGGCTCGGTCTATAAATTATTTTAACGATTATTAAGGCTCTAATAGATTCTTGTTTTCTGATCGATCGAAGTACACTTTTATTGAAATGTATGTACGACTGCAATAAAAAGACAATATGAATGATTTTTTACGATTTAAAAAAAGACGTCGCTCGTTCAAGACCAATTATTTATTTTAAAAGCAACTCTTAAACGAAGGTAACATGCGGCTAACGTTAACGCATGTTCCACATGTTAGATAAAACTAAAGCACACCTGTGCATTTTGATTGATCTCTCTGCCATATAGAACAGAGCACAACAGGATAAATATCGGATAATATTGATCCTAATAAATTTCCACTATTAACCATAAGGCTTGCTGATCGCCCTCTGACGAAATATCGGTATAAAAAGATTAAATGATGTCCTAGATGCTTCTCAGTTTGTAAAAACGTGTGTGTGGAAACATAGACGTCCTTGATATTTTGCATAAAGAGGTTGATTGCTGCTTCTTATGGTATCGGTAATATTTTTCAAATTTAGCAGAAAAAAACGCATCTATTTTATCTTGTCTTCTGGAGACCCACCTTTTAAATATTCAGATTTTCATTATATTTTTAAGGCAGTTTGCAAAGTATCGTTGTTATATATTGTGACATCAAATTTAGTATGACTATAACTTTTTTAACAAACACATACTGCTTCTTTCATATCTGGCCCGATTTACTAAACTCAAGAACATTTTGTGTTGACTATTGGCCCGGTTGATTGCATCGGTCTGGACATTAGTCGGTCAAAGGCTGCCGTGCAATCCACTTTGACGCAAGTGCTTTTTACTAAAGTTTAAATTTGTTTTAATATGCTCTGTCATCGAAATAAAGAGTTTTCAAGTTAGTTACTCAATAAAATAGATATTCAGCTGAGAAACTTCATTTATTTCTGAAAAATAATCATTTTGTTGTCATTTTGTTACGCGACAGGTTACTGCCTATTTATCGGCAGGTAACTATTTGAAGTTATTTGTCTCCAAAATGAACGATTCCAACTCTACAGCTACTTAATGGTTATACTGAGTTGTAGTCAAACAATGTACATACAATTCTCAATCGTGGTTATACCGAGTTGTATTCAAACAATGTACATACAATTATCAATAATGGTTATACTGAATTGTTTTCAAACAATGTACATACAATTATCAATAATGGTTATACTGAATTGTATTCAAACAATGTACATACAATTATCAATAATGGTTATACTGAATTGTATTCAAACAATGTACATACAATTATCTATCATGGTTATACTGAATTGTATTCAAACAATATACATACAATTATCTATAATGGTTATACTGAGTTGTATTCAAACAATGCACATACAATTATCTATCATGGTTATACTGAGTTGTATTCAAACAATATACATACAATTATCAATAATGGTTATACTGAATTGTATTCAAACAATGTACATACAATTATCTATCATGGTTATACTGAGTTGTATTCAAACAATGTACATACAATTCTCAATCATGGTTATACTGAGTTGTATTCAAACAATGTACATACAATTATCTATCATGGTTATACTGAATTGTATTCAAACAATGCACATACAATTATCAATCATGGTTATACTGAGTTGTATTCAAACAATGTACATACAATTATCAATCATGGTTATACTGAGTTGTATTCAAACAATGTACATACAATTATCTATCATGGTTATACTGAATTGTATTCAAACAATGTACATACAATTATCAATAATGGTTATACTGAATTGTTTTCAAACAATGTACATACAATTATCAATAATGGTTATACTGAATTGTATTCAAACAATGTACATACCATTATCAATCATGGTTATACTGAGTTGTATTCAAACAATGTACATACAATTATCAATCATGGTTATACTGAGCTGTATTCAAACAATGTACATACAATTCTCAATCATGGTTAACTGAGTTGTATTCAAACAATGTACATACAATTATCAATCATGGTTATACTGAGCTGTTTTCAAACAATATACATACAATCATCAATCGTGGTTATACTGAGTTATATTCAAACAATGTACAAACAATTATCAATCATGGTTCTACTGAGTTGTATTCAAACAATGTACATACAATTATCAATCAAGGTTATTCTTAACTATTTTCTCTCATGTTTAGTGATATGCTTTTCTCATGTGAGATAACTATCTTACATGAGCCTTCATGACGTCACGTTGAATTCGTCCTATTGTTAGGTAAATCAAATACGGTCATTGACATTAATCTTGTTTGTATGTCTTTACTAAGAACCTGTTGGGAGAAAAACAATCCGAAAATAGTTTTTCCATATGAAATCGGGAAACCTTACCCTCGGGATCAACATTTGAGCAGGAACTCGACAGACATGCGTCTTTAATTACAGCTTGGACCCCTCGGTTGAGATTTCCCTATCTCACACAGATATTTGTGATGTATTCACAATCCTGAGTTGTTTCTAATATATACGTGTATTGCTTCCCTGGATGTGAACTTCATTGTTAGAGATTTCCTTTTGATTGGATGTACTTTTATTTACAGTGTCTTGTAAATTTGAGTTCTAAAACAGGAAAATAGCGAGGTTGTGCACACTTACAATCGATTAAAGCCGGTAACCCGGTCTTCACCACTCTTTGTGTTGTGTATTGTCCTTTTCATTGTATGGCTAATTTACTCTTTGTTTGTGGTACAGTGCGGAACTACGGTGACATTGCATTTGGGTTCTGTGATTTCTGTAGGTCCATTCTTCGCATTTGTTCGTTCCCTATTTACATTAGTTTCAGTAAGACAATGATATTTTTTAAAGGAATTATACTGTGCCACAAGAAAATAAAGTTACTTTTGAGTATGAAAGCGGTGTAAACATGTAACATGTAATACACCGGACTCGATTAAAATCCTCTACTTTATACATGCTATATGGTGTTAAGTTTGATTATGTTTTTATACTATCAGATTGTTTGAGATCCCATACCCAGACATGCCTGAACTGCATCGTTGGACCAAAATGTCCAAACAGTTACGATAAACACAACAGTGTGTTTATAGACGTATGCATGAGCCAAAATTGTGATCCGGATGAATACTGCTTAGCAACATACTTTCAGGTGTCGTCAAGCAAGTAAGTACAGTACAGTCTTTAAGACACAGTATGTGCGTGTTGTATGTCATGTGTATTTTAATATAAGAAGTAACAACTTTGAAGTATGACACATTCGTTACTTTGATTCTTGTCAGGGGACATGTGCTCATATTCGCTGCCTGGCAAGTATACCGCCCCCTCTAACCCCCACTAGCCTGACGGCTCGGATGAATATAATTTGCAGGCATGGACTGTGAGCCAATGTACCCTGTTAAGAATCCACATAAATTATGATGTTATTCTTCTTGATACCTTGAGCACGTAACTCAAAACAGCGTTTTAGGTCGTAAGTGTGTATATAGAGTTTAATAACCAGTGTTTTTGAGATACGGGAAATATCTACCGAGGCAGATATTTTCAATAATAATTTAAAATGAGATTTTATTAAAATTTCTAATGATTGACGCCTTTTTACACCAGTTTGCACGAGAACGCCAAGACGACGTTACATCATCCAGGACGGCGTTACGTCATACAAACAAAACAAATGGAACCGGAAATTTTCGTTATTTTCCGTAATCGTTATTTCCTAGTGGCGGAATCTGACGAAGACGTCCGGAAAACAATCGGAACGTCATTTGGTGTTCCCGCCACTGACGGGAAAGGTCGACCAATGTTCCGTACTGGGAAATATCTCCCACTGGGAGATATTTCCCAGTATTTCCTATACAAATCACAGACAAATATGTAATCTATGTCTTTTCTCTCTATATGGCCAATTCAATGGTCTTGATACCTAGAGAATGGTGTTAATATTGTATGAGTTGCTGTATACTTTATACATGATATATATCTCTTGCTTTAATCAGATGCTTCTTCTACGAGTGTGGGGAAGTACAACAATATTCGGCTTACAACCGAATACACAGGAAGGCGTGTCATGATGGTAACTATACATTTGCAGCAGGGTGTGACTATACCAAGTGACTTTTTCAATAATCGCTTCATGTAAACTTTATTATCATTTCGTCGTAAATAATGATCTACTAAGCGAGACATTTCCCCTGCCGTAATAATACTAAACAAACAGAAACGATTAGTTATAATTTATTTTGGAAAGTGGGATTGTGATAATCCAGAAAGTGCAGGGAATGTAACGTCACTTTATTTCAGTGATCTTAGTCCGTTTAGTTTTCACAAAGAAATAAACACAAGCACCGAGATGTTTTTACCTCTATTTTGCCGTCTACGCGATCGAAAAATAAAGCGTTATAGAAACTCGGATTTGTAATTGTGTTGATATTGAAAGTAAATAACGATAGGCACTGTGATTCTTGGTTACAAAATTGATCGGGATACTTAATTCGAGTTTGTTTTTTAGATTGTCAATGAGATATTTTTAATATACATGTACCAAGCCAGATTTCTCCTATTGAAGTTTTAAGTTTTAAAAGGGACAATTTTAAAACACATTCCCGGTGAAGGGTTTTCAGGATCGGTTGCTAATAATGCCTTTTAACTTGTTTTCAAACATCATTACGTAGTCACGTCTCAATTGCATTAGGCGATGGGATATATTAGCAGGACTTTATAAGATATATCGAGACTAAAACACGTTTAAAAACATATTTACTGAAACAATGCGATAACATGTTTAAAATTACCTATTAAATGTTTTAATTTTATAACATGTATAATATGAAAACTTTATAAGCCGAAATTAAGTTTTTGTTTCATACCCCCAGCCAACCCCGTTTTCGCTTCTTGGAGAAGGGGTTAGATGAAATATGAAAGTTAATACTCGAACCACGTAATGTAGTCTCCAAGTGGAGATTTTATCCAACGAAATGGACAAAGCATACTTTTTGAAAGGGAATGGGTCAAAATGCGGTCCCTAATATGACAAAAACAAAAATAACAGTAACGACGATTATTTTAGGATGGTTAGATTTAGAATATGATGGAATATAATAAAACATGTATTGCCAGTTAACCCACACGGGACTACTAAAATATGAGGAACTCGCAAGACAAAGAGGAATTAATTTATATAACCTTGTATAAGCTCATTTTCAGATCTTAATATTTATAAGTTGTATCAAATATATCATGTGAAAATGATAAGAAACAAATATTACTAGCAATAATAATGAAGCGATATGCTAAGCTTTCTTGCAGAGAAGTTCATATTCTATTCATGGCCTATACAGCACTTTTCTACAGGTCTCTTAGAGGTCTCATTATAAAAAATTATTACGTTGTCCCGCCTTAATTCAATATAGAGTTGGGAAAGCTTATATTAGCAGTATTTTATAACAGATATTTCGACAATAAAACACATTTAAAAACTGTTTTTACTGAAAAAATGCGATAAGGTGTTTAAAGTTAGCTTTTAAATGTCTTAAGTTTACAATAGGTGAACTTTTAAAACTGAAATTAAGGTTTTATTTCATACCCCAGCCAACCCCGTTTTTGCTTCTTGGAGAAGGGGTTGGTTGGTGGTATGAAAGTTAATACTCTGACCGCGTAATGTCTAGCCAAAAACCAACTATAGTCAATGTTACAAATTTTTTATTTTTTTTTAAAAAAACAATTGTCAAATATTACAAGTTTTTTTTTTCTTTCTACAAACACTGTAAAGTATATTTTAGCAACATGCCAGTATTAATGACCAAGGCACGTTTACTTTCATGGAAAAAAACAAACTAAGTTAATTAAATTAATACAACAGTTGTAGATCTTAAAACTAGCGGAACGCCGTTCGTTTAAGAAAACTATAAAAGCATATTATTTCAGATTTATCAAAATATATTCAGATATTTTAAACGTTGGTTTACGAAAAACAAAAGAATACTTTATTGTACACATTTTATTTTATTTGATAAGTGCAAACGTGTAATCCTCACGATTGCCGTGTGACTTATAAACGGTAGCGCCATCACAAAACTACATTATATACACATTTATCCGGATGGCAATACGTGTTATGCAAATTATAAAACAAACACAATGTTTCTCCTTCTCAGACTGCCCTGAATATGAAATAAACACGTTTGTTGATTCAATGGGTGTCGGATGTCTGGACATCGGTTCGTCATCGGAGTTTGATCTCATTCTCGATGTCTACCATTGCTTGGAACTATGTCTGGACACAGTCGGCTGTAGAGCCGTCACATACGATCATGTCAAGCTCACATGTACATATCATGGGTCAAACTGCACAGGAATAACAGATAATCTGGACACCACATATATTGAGCGATTCTGCATAGAAGAAGGTGCGTATGACCTGTTTTAAAGAATGAACGAATTGTGTTTTGCGGCACGTCGGCACAAATACTTCATACTTTGCGCATAAACTGATGAGATGAAATATGAGATCATAGTCGTTCATTAGCAATACGCTAAAATATATTACTAATAGTTAATCTATTCGCAAAAAGGGGGTTATATGGTAAAGATAGTAACTATGTATATAAAAGATCAACAATGCTCGTTAACGGTTGTGCATACAAGTAAATGCAAATACGAGTATATTACAATGCATTATACAGTCTGATTTCTTTCAAGAATCCCGAATCATTTATATGAAATAACGGTTTGATACCATTATACTGATCAGTGTATTTGTGGTATAGAATCTACATATACACAATCTAACACGATATGTTTGACCGTTAACGGTGCATATTAGTGTATACATTCTGGCAGTTGCCATATGAATGAGTATAACGTGTATGCACTATTATGCAACGGGCTAAAACAACGTTTTCCCTTCGAAAGGCTCTACTAGAAAGACGACACTCACAGAGTAACGGTTTAATTGAATGCAGTTTAGGTTCAAATGCCAAAAGTAAAGAATATATATAACATTTATCGTCACTGTAAGATAATTTGGTATTATGAATATGCTTAAACCTAAGGGAATCTTAGCAGCATTATTACCATGTCATGTCATGTATGCCTTCATAGCTTGGGGGCAAACAGAACAAAATAATATTATACAATACAAGCAAGGTTTTACGCAAGCGTAAAATAGCTGCCGACAGACAAAATGTTATCATAACAATAAATCAAGTCACGGGTGTTAAAACAATATTGAAAAAAACACTAAATGTTGTCACGGCACAAGAATAAATGCGCCACGGCCGTTTTTTTAATAAACACGCCACGACCGTTTTTTCTTACATTCTTTCCGATTTTTACAATAAGTTCTTCCTACCAAGCATTTTGAATCAATGTAGGGACCTCGCTTCTTTCTGTTCAAATACCTTGACATGCCTTACATATCGATTATAATTCACCCATGTAACACGACGTGCTATGTGGTTTCGCAGTATTCACACACACACACACACACACACAAAAACGGCCTCAATTGCACTTTCGTTATCGAACGTCTGTTCTTAATGCGTTTTGGTGTTTTGAAATCGAGCGGAAATCGCCTAGTATGCACATGTCTCGATTTTTACAACGATATTGTACCAGCTTAATCAAACATATTCTTACCTATAGAAATGTTTGTGTTTTAAAAAACAATAAATGTGTGCTCTTTTATCTGGCTATTGTAGATTTTAGAAAATCATCGTTCTAAAATGATAATTAAATCTTTATTTAAAGAAACTAACCCGCCAAAAACGGCACAATTACACTGCCAACCCATTTATCAAAACTCTGTCAAGGGGTTCTTGTCATATAATAAGGTCATTCAATGGAACTGCCGAGGTTTAAAACGTAATTATGATGAAGTCATCTTACTTTTAAATAAACACAACCATGTTGCATTTTGTCTTCAAGAAACTTTCTTGAAGACTAGTGATAAGATTTCTTTTAAAAACTATTCATTATATAACTATATTTGTAATACAGGTGATAAAGCTTCTAGAGGAGTTTCGATTCGATTCTTATGAATCCAAACATTACTCACAAAACTGTTGCGTTGAAAACTGGTTTACAAGCTGTTGCGGTCAGTGTTACGATGCACAGAGTTATAACAATATGCTCCTTATATTTACCGCCCAGTTCTTCACTAGACCTTAAAGTTCTAAATCACCTAGTTAAATCACCTTTTATACTCTTGGGTGATTTTAATGCACACAACTACATTTGGGGTTGTAAGTATATCAACAATAAAGGCATGAAAGTTGAGGATTTCTTGACCAAAAATAATTTTTGTCTTTTTAATGATAACAAATCAAATACTTATTTACATCCAGCTACAGGCTCTCATTCTTCCATTGATTTAACAATATGCGATCCAACGCTCTTGATGGATTTTTCGTGGAGTGTTGGTGACGACCTATGTGGAAGTGACCACTTCCCCTTATTTCTTGAAAATATCGGCCCTCCACTTCTCGAAAAAACGCAACGATGGAAACTTCGCAAAGCTGATTGGGATACGTTTTAATCTCGTTGTGCGGAAATATTAAAGCCTTCCGTTTTCGAGGATGTCGAAGACGCAACTGCTCTTTTTACCAAAACCCTTCATGATATAGCTGATCAAACTATTCCAAAAACCTCGGCAAATCCTAAACGCCCACATAAACCATGGTACGACGATGACTGCAAAAAGGCAGTCAGCAATCGTAAAGCTGCATTGAATGCTCTTAATTTGCGGCCAACTCAAAATAATTTAGATACTTTTAGAGTTTTTCGTGCGAAAGCCCGTCGTACTATTAAGGATAGCAAGAGGAAATCCTGGAGACTTTAAGTCTCTTAGCTGAACTCTCGCTAATCTTTTAAGAAGACGTGGGACATGGTCCGGAAAATAAACGGTAAAAGTAATTCTAGTTGTGTAAATCATCTTAAAACTGATAATAATATTAAATCTGTCAAAGATATTACAAACTCTTTTGCAAAACTTTTTCTAAAAACTCTTCTTCTGAAAATTGTCAACCAAAATTTCTAAAAAATAAGAAACTAAAAGAACAGAAGAAGCTGAATTTCAAGACCAAAAATTTGGAGAAATACAATAAACTGTTCACTCTCAAAGGACTTCGAGAATCCCTTAAAAAGGCTCATGATATATCAGATGGTCCTGATGATATCCATTATCAATTATTAAAACATTTACCTGAAACCTGTCTCTCTACACTTATTGATATATTGGATAAGGTTTGGATGACCGGACACTTCCCCGATTCTAGGCGGGAAGCAATCGTTATTCCAGTCCCCAAACCACGAAAGGATCATACGGACCCAATAAATGATCGCCCTATTGCTTTAACCAGTTGTATATGTAAAACCATGGAACGAATAATTAATGGAGAGACTCGTTTGGTACCTGGAATCCAACAAGCTGATAACAAAGTATCAAAGTGGATTCCGGCGCCAACGAGGCACATCATTAATCATGTATTAGGGAAGCTTTCGTAAAGAAAGAACTAGTCGCTGTTTTATTTTAACTTGGAGAAAGCTTATGATACTGCATGGAAGTACGGTATCATGAATGATCTTTATGACCTTGGTCTTTGAGGTCGATTATCAATTGTATAGAGAATTTCTTAGAGGATAGACAGTTTCGTGTCCGAATGGGTTCAACCCTTTCTGATATCCATGAACAAGAGATGGGTGTGCCACAGGGCAGCAAACTCTCTGTCACCCTTTTTAATATAAAAAGTTAACAGTATAGTTAAATGCATCACTCCTGGTGTTGATTGCTCTCTATATGTTGACGGCTTTGTTATATGTTATCGTGCAAAAAACATGAACACTACTGAGAGACAACTGCAACAATGTCTGAATAAACTTCAGACCTGGTCGGATGAAAATGGTTGGAAATTTTCTAAATCTAAAACTAATTGTATGCACGTTTGTCAACTACGTAAACATCATGAAGACCCTCATCTAACACTGGATGGGTCACCAATACCAGTAGTGGATGAAACAAAATTGACGTTTATACCACACCTTAAATACTTGAAGGCCAGGTGCCTTAAAGCTCTTAATTTACTTAAAGTTGTTGCAAAGACTAAAGGTGAGCAGATCGTAAAGTCCTTTTACAACTTTATAGATCTCTTATCAGGTCCATGCTGGACTACGGCTCGATAGTATATGGATCGACACGCAAATCATACTTGCAGATGCTCGATCCTATACATAATCAAGGATTACGACTCGCATTAGGTGCCTTTCGTACATCACCAGAAGAACGTCTATACGTTGGAGCGAATGAACCATCACTGTCTCATAGACGGGACAAAGTAGCTCTTCAATATGCCATTAAATTAAAATCTAACACTTCAAACCCAACTTTCGATAATGTTTTTAATCCTAGTTATGAACCTCTTTTTGATCAAAAACCCAAAGCCATTCGACCATTACAGATCCTACTATCTTTCAAAGCAAATTTAATGAAATTAAATCTAAATACAGTAACTTTCAACATATATACACAGATGGTTCTAAAGATGGAGACAAGGTAGCTGCAGCAGCTGTTGTTCACAAACATAGCATAAAGAGCCGCCTGCCTGACAAGGCCTCTATCTTTTTAGCTGAACTTAAGGCAATTGAACGTGCCTTAAATTATATACAGGAATCTGATGATGACCATTTCGTGATCTTTTCTGATTCCGTTTCATCTCTTCAAGCACTGGGTAATATGAAACATGATAATCTAGTTGTGCTTCAACTTTTAGAGAAGTATAATTCTCTTATAGTTGATAATGTTATTTTTTTCTGCTGGCTTCCAATACGTGATAATGATAGAGCTGATACTGCTGCTAAAGCAGCATTTGGTTTACATATATCTAATACCAAATTACCTTAAACTGATTTTAAAAGTTGTATTAACACATATATTCGTAACTCTTGGCAAGCCGCTTGGATTTGTCAGTTAACAATAAACTCATTCATTAAACCGTTACTCGAAGAATGGCGTTCTTCTA
>JAWPHD010013796.1:0-65718 GCA_037043455.1 Cyrtodaria siliqua | reverse complement strand
AATAGTTTATGATATATGCCTGAGACAAGAGAAAATGGGACGCTGCCGACGCAGAAAAAAGAAACCCCTATGTCGCCTTTTTCAGACGACACAAAAACTACAGCTTAATACAAGTAAAATTCAACTTTCAATGACTGAAAACTTTTCTTTTACCCAGTTGACATGGACATTTGTCGGCCCAGCCAAAGATCCGAGTCTCATAGAGTTTTAATATCAGAGTAACATAATACTCAATATAAGTGATACTAAATAACCGTGATTAAAATACATTAAAGTGTGCACCTTCTGCAATTGCTCTCTCATACATAGCCTGGGAGACTCGGAAATTTACTTCACGTCCATTGATGATCATGGGTAGGTTTATCCTGGAAAACAGATTTTTAAAAAGAAATAATTAAATGAATCCAAATTAACATGGTTTGTAGTGTTTGTATTTTACCCTCTGTTACAACATAGCACACTAATCATTTGTTAACTTCAATCAAGTGATGTTGTGGTATTGTGTTGTGTGCCCCCAAAATGAACACTTAAAAATGGTCCTCCTAACATTACAGCAATGTTTTGTTTTGTTTGAAGAATGTTGATTAAACCTTTTGGTGCTCTTTGTCTGAAATAATGCATCATCCTGCTGAACACTTGTCAACTGACTAAGATTAAGATACTGATTAAGCTGTCAATCGGCAGTGTTTGCAATGTTTAAACTTAATATAACATTGCATTCAATATTATTTTTTTTCTTTACCGTTGAAATTTCTTTGAATATCAATTCAATGTTGCTTATTCACAAAAAAGAAGTCTTGGCTCTCGTCAATGTTTGTGTTTTAAAATTGTTGCACGTCGTAAAAGTCGCAACGATGCGCTCAACAGTTTTATGACGTCAGCGGTCCATATACTTTTATTGACAGGTCTGAACCGGACAAATATATAATAGTGACTGGTGACGTCATTAAACTGTATTTTTTTTAAAATACAGTATTATATGGACCCATCATCTTTTGCACCAGTCAATTGTTACCACAGCCCCCCCCCCCCCCCCCCCCCCCCCCCCAGGCCCGGGGGTATACCGGGGATAGTGTGGATAGCGGGGGAAATGGGCCGTGTTTTTACCTTCCAGGTGGCCCCACAGTGCCGAGTGAATGCCGTGGTTTTGTTTTCGCGCAAAAATAGCGAGGAATCGGCCTTACCTAGGATGTCCCTTCAATGGTTTTCAACTTACTGTTTATCAATCTTTATTTCTTTTGTGAAAACGACTATTCAGTTACACAGTACAATCATTTGACTATACATTGACAACTTGTTTACATCTTTACCATGTGTTCAAATTGGTCAAGCACCTGTTTAAATCGGATAACTCTAATTCATTTTCGAGCTGCTGACGTAATTAGAAAATTGTGTTTCTGCAAAAAACGTGCATTCACGCCAGAAAAGAAAATGGATATATGCAAATACATAATTATTGAATCACAGTCAACCAAGGTCAAGGGGTCGGTACATGCTTATTTGATTAATTGTGTATTGGAAATCAATACTACTAAAATAATGGTTAACTGAAGTATTGCTATTACTATACTACATATGAAACTGTATTTTTTAAAACAAAAAACAATTTTTTAACAATTATTGGCATAATGTTTAAGTACCCGTATATATGTGTATGTGGGGCTAAATGGGATTGAATATGACTATTATATTAACTAGTTAATATACTGGCAATGTAATGAGATTTTTGTTGCATACACATAATTGATAAATAAGTCATGAACATAGTCAGCTCAACTCAAAATCAATGATTCACTATCATTTTTCCTTTAATGTCAATTTTCAGACAAATACAGACAAAATACAGATGCTGATTTGTAACACCCCAAGTGACCCAGAACTGCTGTAAAAGGTCAAATGCAAAGCACACGTGTTGCAAGCAACCACTTTGTCATGACCAAAAAACAAATACATATTATTAAATGTGAGGTTATTTGTAACACAACATGTAAAAGAGAAAATCCCAGAAAATATTTAAAAACATTTGCGTGAGTGATTCGGAACTACCCAACAAACTGTATATAATGCATGCCCTTGATCTCATCGGCATTCCGTATTAGTGTCATTTCTTCTGAAGTAAAGATGAAAAGTGCACCCACTGTGAGATTCTAACCCTCAACCAACGGAACACTACATGTAGTCTTGCATGGTAGCCAATTGAGTTTACTTGGCAGCTGGTTCTTACCCACACCACATTTACTGTTCTACATTTTAAGTTTTTATGCAATCTTAACCAAGGGCTACACAGTCTGACAATTTATTTGCCAAAGGATAAAAATAGGGACATACAAATAGTATGAAAAGGTAAAGTTTACGGTCGGTCTGGTCTCGTAAACCATACATACTAATATGAAATAAGGCACTGCCTTTGACGGGCTTTAATTCTTTAGCATTACACTGCTAATAATCGACAATTTCCCAGTTTACGATCACTTTTATTTCTTTAATTCAATGAGAGTAATGGGAATAAGTTTTTATATTGTCAATGCCACTAGAGTTTATTGCAAATAGTATGTTTTGTGCATTTTTTTTCAAGCACTAACAACTGACACGTGTTTTAACGTTATTGTTTTACATGTTCTGCTTATCGCCGATAATTTTCCCATTTTCACAAAGTAAGAACTTCAAACGGGAATGTTAAACAAGAGCGCCGCGGAGCGAACGCAAACGCTTGTCTGTTGTTGTTTTTCAAAGACGAAAAAGGGGCATCACTCAATTATTATTTAAGCCAGGATAATGCCCCTTGCTATACATAAGCATATTGTCTCTGGCAACATGTGAATAAAGTTTCATTCGAATATTTTGAAAGGTTTTTGAGATATGGCCAAAGGATAACGTTTTTACATGACGAGCACGCCGACGACGACGAGCCCGCCGACGACGCCAAGGCTATGACAAAAGCAAGACTCTTTCTTCGATAAAAATGTAATATGCGTACATTCTTGCAAACATCGATGTTACAAGACTATAACAGGACTATGACAGTATCTCAGCCAATCTTCCAAGTGTATATAGAGAGTAAAACAAACAGAATATTCTTACCAAATTCTATATTCATTTCATAATGCAGTAATAAAATCGATATTTAAATAGTTTTAACATATAATAAGTATCACATTTATATTTGTTTATAGTTATATTTATATAAATACAATAGATGAAGTGATTTTCACACACAAAAAACAGACCCTAATCTTTAATATTGAAATGTACTAAAAAGCATTGTTTAATGGAACAAACACTTTGGTGTATCATGTTGAATCAAATATTTTAAATATTTATGCATTTTCTCATTAGCATGGTTAAACAATCCATCTTTAACATTTTAAAACATAAACCAATAAATACATCCATGAAACATGAGTGCTACATACAATCAGAACAGAAATATAGAATCATTTGATCTCCTCATGAATTACCAAAGTTATTTTCAGATAAGTTTACTACTTCATGTAATTATCTGTACTTCATTATATTAAAGAATATGTTGATATTCATACATTAAATAAAATTACATTTAAACAGTTTGCAGTAGAAAATTGACCGAAAATTAATTCAATACTCTTTAAAGCTGCACTCTCACAGATTGATTGCTCTGACAACTTATTATTTTTTTGTCTTGGAATGAGGCAATTTTTGCGTAAATGTATGGACACCTGTGATATAAGACTGCTGACAAAAGATCAGATCGCAATCTTTCATATTTACGTACTAAAATTGATGTTTTATTGCTAAACCGTTAGTAACGGTTTAAGAAAAATTAACTTTTCAGCAGTTTTTCCAAACAATTAAGATCTGTTATTTTGTGAGTTATCTTATATGACTGAATTGAAGACATTGATGCCAAAATCAGCTGATTCTGAGACAAAAAATTCAAAAACTGTCAAAACGGTTAATCTGTGAGAGTGCAGCTTTAAACACTTCTAATGTATAGGGCATCATTAATACCTGTGATGACAATGCACATAAATTATTTTACTCTGGAGAAAGTTATGCAATCGATGTTTAATATTTAAAACATTATTTGTTAAACATTAATTTTTAATGTTTGGCTCCCGGGCCTGATCCCTGCATCATCCATTGTATTATTAAAGGCACAACATACATAATACAATTCTTCTTCACTTCATGGTCAAATTAATGACAATATTCAATAAACTGCTATAGACATGAGCATTAAAGCTGCACTCTCACAGATTGACTGTTCTGACAACTTTATAATTTGTTGTCTCGGAATGAGGCAATTTTTGTGTAAATGTCTGGACACCAGTGATACAAGACTGCTGGCTAAAGATCAGATCGCAGTCTTTTCTATTTACGTACAACAAATGATGTAAAATGGCTAGTAAGTAAAGGTTTAAGAAAAATGAACTTTTCAGCAGTTTTTCCAAACAATTAAGATTTGTTCTATTGTGAGTTATCTTATATGACTGAATTGAAGACAATGAGTCCAAAATCATCTAAATCTGAGACAAAAAAATCAAAATTGTCAAAACTGTTAATCTGTGAGAGTGCAGCTTTAAAGGCTTTGCGCTTGGTTATAATTATGAGTTCTGTGAATAGAATTGGGAATAGCAGTATTTAATATTTATGGCGCATTGAATATTTCACAAATGTGATTTTCAAGATACTAAACAGAAAGACATTCATGAAACAGAGAACAACATATATACAAATATTACAAATAAATATAAATTTTTGTGTAAAGGTATAAACATGGAAGTTGAGTATATCCATTATACTAAGCATCTTAAGTCAATTCCTAACTAAGTTATCATAGTAAGCTTAAATTTACACACTTGAACATGAAACAATATTGGAATATAGATTGGTCTTTGTAGTAAGAACTTCCTGTTGAAATTTACACACTTAAACATGGTACAATATTGAAATATGGATTGGTCTTTGAAGTAAGAACTACACATTTAAAGCTGCACTCTCACAGATTGACTGTTCTTTTTTAATTTTTTGTATTGGAATGAGGAAAATTTTGCGTAAATGTCTAGACACCGGTGAAATAAGACTGCTGACAAAATATCAGATGCAGTCTATCATAATTACGTACAAAAATTGAGGTTAAATCACTAATCCGTTAGTAACGGGTTAAGAAAAAAGGAACTTTTTAGCAGTTTTTCCAAACAATTAAGATCTGTTCTATTGTGAGTTTTCATATATGACTGAATTGAAGAAATTGATGCCAAAATCAGCTAATTCTGAGGCAAAAAAATTAAAAAACTGTCAAAACTGTTAATCTGTGAGAGTGCAGCTTTAAACATAAATCAATATTGGAATATAGATTGCTCTTTGTAGTACATAGTCCTGCACTTTTTGGGTTAAGGAATCTGCAATGATCAATTGAGTAACATTCACTTGGAACACTCCCTCACTTTTGTAAATAGTCACAACAGTGGGTTGATGTCACACATGTGTCTCTGCATCAATAATGGAAGAAGAAGACCTGAAACAGAGTGACTTTGATTAACTCAAATTTTGTTAAGAACAGCAACAAATAATTAAGGATGCTACGTCATTTCGTGGGTTTGGTGCAAGACTGGTCCAACTCAATATAAATAAAGAAGGGAGTTGGACCAGTCTTGCACCAAGCCCACGAATTTTGCTATAATACGTATTTGCATAGTTATTACATTGTACACTAGTTATGTATTTATCAAAAAATATATTGATGTTATTTCATGACAGCGACATCATTTATTATATAAAATACTTATTTAAAGCTGCACTCTCACAGATTGACTGCTCTGACAACTTTTTATTTTTTTGTCTTGGAATGAGGCAATTTGTGCGTAAATGTCTGGACACATGTGATATAAGACTGCTGACAAAAGATCAGATCGCAGTCTTTCATATTTACGTACTAAAATTGATGTTTAATTGCTAAACTGTTAGAAACGGTTTAAGAAAAAAACTTTTCAGCAGTTTTTCAAAATAATTAAGATCTATTCTTTTGTGAGTTATCTTATAAATATGACTGAATTGAAGACATTGATGCCAAAATCAGCTGATTCTGAGAATTTTTTTTCAAAAACTGTCAAAACGGTTCATCTGTGAGAGTGCAGCTTTAATATCCTCTTATCAATATATATATCACTAGTGTATTAGCTATGCAAATCCGTATACACATAATTTAACATTAAACATATCCTAGTAAATTGTGTTGAAAATAGGTGAGCTATATAGGCTAAGTCATGTTTTATAAGCCACTGTTAATCATTAAGTTAGTTTATAATCATATTCATTGTCTTTCAATAATAAATTTATTAAATTTGTTTACTTAAGTTGATAAAAACTCCTCAAGAATTATATTTATCAATTTCAGAAAACTTTCATTTTAAACTATATCGTAAAGTTTGTGAATTCAAACTGTAAAACATAAATAAATAGCGGTTTAATGTTTATGCATACAATGCAGATTCTGATTTTTAAGCTAGCCAAGTGAAATCAAAATCTGCACAAATCTAGGAGAGTCAAATGTGACCTTTTGGATCAAAACTCAGTACTAATAACCCTTTTATTATAAATACATTACTGATTTTATCACTCAAAGGACATGTTTTTAAATTATAAATAGCATTGTCATTACAACACTGAGCATTAATACTTGTTATAGAGGCCGGGATGGCTCAGAGGTAGAGTGTTCGCTTCCCGACCAAGAGGTCACGGGTTCGACCCCCGCCAGGGGACCTTCTCGTTACTTCTCATATGGACACTCAGTACTGGTTTGACCCATAAAACAGACTCGAGACTCTGTAAGCTCTCAGTTTTCGTCGCAATCAAAATATAAATTAGTATAAACCAATAGTTGTTATGACGTTGTGACGTAGCCAGAGTGGAATAATACAGAATTACATACTTAGCGACATGTTTTGCTTGCAAATTTAGGATGCGTACATAATAAATAGGGAATATAACATTAGTTGGTTGATCTGTTGGATTGTATCACTCAAGTTGCTTGCGTGAAGTGCATATTACACGAGACCGAAGGTCGAGTGTATTGTATCTTTACACAAGCAGCGAGAAGTGATACAATCTCACAATTCAACCGACTAACATAGTATTTCTTATATTTCATACCTTCAGAGCAGTTTTAAAAATACTAACCATTTTTCCTACAAGACATTTAAATTCAACGACAAATGTTGTTTCCTCTGGTTAAACTTTTAGTTCTCTTTCACCTATGACCGACCTCTCAAGACATCCTGAATTGTGTTTTGGGGACATCTTTGGATCAATCATCTGCTCTGAAAAGAGTTTAAAAAAATCAAAATGTAATTTTAAATCGGGTAGTGTACACATAAATTAGTTAAAATCCCAAGTTAAGCTACATTTTCCTTAACTTTTCAAGATGAAAACCCCAGCATTTGTTAATACAATTATTATTAACGCTTTTTTTAATTTACAAAATTATGTTTTTCCATAGAGTGCCTCAAGACTGTCAGAAAATAACCATACCTTCATAGCTGAGTGTCTGTCAATACCAGTATTCTATGGCCAATATCAATCACCGTCGCATTGTTGTACTCTGAAATACAGAAATAGGTTGTAATTTGTGCAATCTGAAGTTGAATATAACTTTTTACATGAAAGAGCTACATGGAGTGAATACTTCTGCCAGTTTAAACAAGGGATGCAACTCATATTCTGTTAAAGCCAGAATCCTGAGCCTTTATAATTACAATACATCTGATGCATATCGTCTCTAGAAACATGTGCTAAATGTTCAATTTGAATATCTTCAAAACAGTTTTGTTTAATGCCAAATTGTTGCAGGACCCGAGGGGCATCAATGCTTATACACTGCAAACCTAAAAATAATCCAGGCATTGTGACATGATACAAGTTTTTCAATAACATTTAATGTAATATTCATTGTTGATATTAAGGAACTTGCTCAACATTCACTGTAGAGCTCCGAAATCAATGTATTTATAATTTCCACCGATGATATTGATTTACACACAGTTTGTCATTAAATCGAGTTTTAAACTACTGCTAATCCAGCAATTCACACGGTTATGTGTATAAGTTAAACACCACCATTTTCTTCCTGTATAATTCAATGCAAAATGATTATTTTATAACTAAAAATAACACTTTTTCGAGCGAATACAGACTATGATAACCATTCATAATGTTTAAAGCTGCATTCTCATAGATTGACTGTTCTTACAACTTTTATTTTGTTTGTTAAACTGTTAAACTGTTCGATTTGATTAAACGCCTATTTTTGTACCCAATCACATTCAATGGCGTTGTACAACAGTATAAAACATACGAATGAACAGCACACGTTGATAAGAACTTAATAAAAAGTACATTGTAAGCCTATTAAATCAGTACATAAGAAAACATTTAATTAAAGACACATCTGTAAAACAAATAAATGCCGCAACAATAAAACCAATAAAACGAACGTCTTACGAATATTTGTCTTGGAATGAGGTAATTTTTGCGTAAATATCTGGAAACCAGTGATATAAGACTGCTGGAAAAAGATCAGATCGCAGTTTTTCATATTTACGTACAAAAATTGATGTTTAATGGCTAAACCATTAGTAACGGTTTAAAGATTGGCGGTTCTAACAACTTTTCTATTTTTTGTCTTGGAATGTGGCAATTTTTGCGTAAATGTGTGGTTACCAGTGATATAAGACTGCTGACAAAAGATCATATCGCAGTTATTTATATTTACGTACGAAAATGATGTTTTAAGGCTTAAACCGTTACTAACGGTTTAAGAAAAATGGAATTTTCGGCAGTTTTTCCAAACAATTAAGTTACATTTTATTATGAGTTATCTTATAACTGAATTAAAGGCATTGATTCCAAAATCAGCAGATTTTGAGACCAAAACTTCAAAAACTGTAAAAACTGTTAATCTGTGAGAGTGCAGCTTTAAGAAAAATGACATGTAACGGAAGACAACATTCACAGATGCACAAATCAGCTGATTCCGAGACAAAAAAATCAAAAACTGTCAAAATTGTTGATCTGCGAGAATGCAGCTTTAAAATACACATGTTATTTCACTGCTTGTGGAGTGAAAATATCAATTTGATATTCTCACTGCTCTAATAAATCTTGGTTCCCATATTGTTTGTTTAAAGTATTGTAGCATTCACTATAACGGTTGAAAATCTATGAAATGGCTTCATGACAATATGATTCCCAAACAATTTTTTCAATCAACGCAAATTAAATTGGTATTTTCTTGAATTTTAGCATAAAAGAAAAAGAAAATATGTTGAATTTCGGTGTCAAAATTCATTTCACTGGTGATCACAAAAAATTATATTTTCACGACGCCACTCATTAAAATATTGCTTTGTGATCACTTGATGAAATAATGTTTTTATCTTACACCGAATTCAACAAATTTCCTCTACATCTTCTAAGAAAAATCTCGACATTGGAAAATTAACACAAACAAATAACACAGTTGGTCATTACACTTCATCTGAAATGACCTTTGACCTATAGGGCAGCGGAGAATGCTTTAATCTCACATTAAAAAGATTAAAGAGGGCAAGGATTGAAAGTTTAGGTACCATTCTTTCAACAAAAATACCATTTTCAATTAAAAGTGTTTAAACATGACACTATTTCGTAGCAGCCGAGTTTTTTATAGAGATTTTGCACACAACAAAATCGTGTGATGAATTTGGTCAAGTGTAACCTGAATACAATCTCGCTATGGAAAACAGACTGATACAACGTACCTAGTAATCATTAATGAATTTGTATTGGAATTGTATCGTCAAACAAGTACAAGTGACTGTACAGTAGCAATTAATTTATTTGATGTTTGGGAGTTTAACCTCTTAAGGTATCCGACCCATAACTGACATCGCATCAGCTCGGTAAAAATCGTTGATCTCTGGACTTTCCGGAAATTCTTTGAAGAATAAAATTGTGTTTTATTTTCGAATATTTTGATGCTAATCAGGGCTTCCATTAAGAATTTAAAATTGGCAGTGTGAACTTAATTTCCTTGTTACCAATTTTGAAAGTTTTTCTCTGAAATGTGGATTTTTGAGACTCTCGAACAAAGAAGAATTAAATCTTCACAAATGTATATTAAAATAACTTATTTTACTTCAAGATTAATTGAAATCTGACCATAAAAGTAACTTTTACACCAGGTTTTAATAATTTGCACTTCCAAGCCTTCACCTTTGGAAGTTTTCTCCAAAATAGTGGAAGTTTTTGTACTTCCATTGACTCAATTTTGGAAGTTTTAGCCCATTTTGTGGGAGTAGTATACTTCCGAACTTCCTTAAATAACGGAAGCCCTGGCTTATTGCTTCCTATTTATGAAACAGTAAAGGCATATAATTATATATATATATAAAAAAAGTATAATTTTCAATTCTATTTTTTGAAAAAATGAATGTTTGTCAGTTTCCGTTTTTCGTTCGGATAATTTTGGAAGACCTCAAGGTGTGACGATTTTTACCTAGATGATGCGACGTCGGTTATGGGTCGAATACCTTAATCTCAAACAATCTGATTTGAAGGCATAAAACCACTAGCGGTGACAGAGTAGGGGGGAGGGTGCTGGTTGTGCCGCTTTCAAAATCGTCCCAAGTTGAAATTTTTAGGATAGGACCGCCAAACACCCTAGCACCCCAAACACCCTAGCATCTATCATTTATCATTTATTTACTATTTGATATCACTAGCTGTCCAAGGTTTAAATTTTGGTAAAGCTATGGAGAAAAATAAATATATAACTAACCAGAATATATCATTTCAGATTAAAGATAGCTTTTTTTTGGTGTCCTGGCAGAAATATAACTCAAAAAGCAACACAAAAGCTCTCAAGTATGAATTTTTATATATACTGGTTGGCGAGCAGTAACCGCCAAGAAGCAGTACCCGCCAATCGGGTTTTATTCGTGTTATGTTTTTATCTTCTTAACAAAAATGAGTATGATAATAAAGAAACATAGCTGAGCAACAACTTTGCCAGCGAAATCAACTGAAAGCACAAGTTAAACCATTTTATTCCCCAAAAAATATTGAACATATCAAAAAGTTCGCAAACTTGCGCGTGGGGGAATACTCAGAACGTCACTGCGCATATGACTAATTATAGAACTGGTATTTCGGAAAAGTCAAATGTTGGTCACAGGCAAAATTCTTACACAACATTACATCAACATGTAATTATTATAATGCATGTTGAAATTGTCTATTGATTTTCTATTGATAATGCCTTTATCGATTTTAAAAACGAAGCTGTAACTTTTAAACTGTAGGAAGGCTTCCATTTATAAAGAGGCACTCCACGGGATAAAAAAATCGGTTTATAGCCATCAATCGGCATTGAAATAAAAGTGGCGGGTACTGCTTCTCACCGTACGTAAATCTGCACTAATTGATCACCCTCTTTGGGGCCCCGATTTGGCACGCGTTTCGTGAAGTTATAAATTTAAACTATAGACAATTCTACAACATTGACTTCTAGTTTTTAAAAATGTAAATATTATTTCTGTCACTTGTTGTTTTGTTGAGAAATTCTTCAAAAACCTGCAAAAGCTGGCGGATACTGCTCGCTAACCAGTATACATGTATAGAGGATACACTAATGCACCAGTCAATTGTAACCACGGCCCCCCCAGGCCCGGGGAATAGCGGGGACTTTGACTTTCGGTCCAACCAATCCCAGGTAAAATTCCCGCCCTGCGGGGACAAAATGCTGGTAAAATCCCCGCCAAATGCCCCCCGCACCCCGGGGACATCCTAGGTAAGGCCGATTCCCCGCTATTTTTGGCGCGAAAACAAAACCACTGCATTCACTCGGCACTGCGGGGCCACCTGGAAGGTAAATACACGGCCCATTTCCCCCGCTATCCCCGGTATACCCCCGGGCCTGGGGGGGCCGTGGTTACAATTGACTGGTGCATAATGAATATGCACCAGTCAATTGTAACCACGGCCCTCCAAGGTCCGGCAATAGCGGGGACTTTGACTTTTGGTCCAGCCAATCCCAGGTAAAATCTCCGCTCTGCGCAGACAAAATGCTGATAAAACCCAGCCAAATGCCCCCCGCACCCTGGGGACACAAAACCACT
The DNA here is from genome assembly GCA_037043455.1 of Cyrtodaria siliqua. Taxonomy (NCBI): domain Eukaryota; kingdom Metazoa; phylum Mollusca; class Bivalvia; order Adapedonta; family Hiatellidae; genus Cyrtodaria; species Cyrtodaria siliqua. The sequence continues at coordinate 53,584 of JAWPHD010013796.1, read as the reverse complement.
TCATTAACTCGGCACTGCAGGCAACCTGGAAGGTAAAAACACGGCCCATTTCCCCCGCTATCCTAGGTACATGTATACCCCGGACCTGGCGGGGCCGTGGTTACAATTGACTGGTGCACTACTGTAGCGGTTGTTGTAAGGGTTCCCCCCACACAAAATCCGAATATTAGCGTCCAATATTACATTTGAATGTACATTTTTGGAGAGAAAAATGAACAGAATAAACCAGAATGCACCATTTCAAACTAAAAATATGTTTTGGAAAGGTCGCTCCTGAAAAAAAATTCACTGCAAATCATCATGCAAATGTCGATATCAGTTGGTTATTGTTCAAAAAACGGTTGCTCAAGTTGCTGCTAAGCAAATTTCATGATAGATGCTATCATATTGTTAAAAATGCATTTGCTTTTCTTTTCTGCTAAATGATAAAACGATTTGTACAACTTTGAGCTAACAAACCTTGCTTTTAATGTGAAAATCCATTGTTCATGGCGGCCGCCATTGAAATTGACATTCAACTCGTTGTCCATGGCAACAACTCTAAGGGAAATAACTTCTTTGTTAAGTAAAAGGTCACACTCTTTAATGAACCATCATCAGTTATCTGTTCATACTTAAGTAGTATTGAACTGTAAATTAACACCCGAAATTGATTTTATGGCATGTCCTTGCACTAGGATCGGCTTTTTTGGTGATCACGCCACTCGCGGCCTCATCCGCCGGCTCTGAGTATGAAAATATTCAATTAAACTATGAGTTCTTACTTCTTTGACTCATGAGGTAAATACTTAGGATTTATTCGTTTACTGTTTGTGATATATATTATTAATATTCTGTGTTAGTAATCATTCTTTGAAATATTGTGTGAAATACTGTGGTACTACTTTTGTCGACACGCACTGATGAAATTTTTAAACCCGGCACTATGACTTGTGAGTGAAATTTGACTGGTTCCGTGATTTATACCAATTTTTTTGAGGCCCCTAGTGGTTGCGCTTTGATAGAAAGTAGTCCGGTATATACATGTATGTAGCTTTAAAGAGGACTTTGGCGCTTCGCGCTCTAAAGCCCGTATTAAGTTTGCCACAGGCTGGCCTTATTTCATATATTTCTTGTGCCAATCTATGAAGGAGTCACAAATTGAAACGGACTTTCGCTAGAAAATTGATTGTGATCGAGTTGCATTCACATTTCTGCCAGATACTGGCAAACAAGTAGTACAGAGATAATATTACAGCCCAAAATAATCATGACATATCTATAAAGTTGCACGAATCAACAAAAATAATACAAGGAAGTCCACACGCTTACTTGTCCGCCATTTTTGTTTACTTCGCACACTACCTTTTATTGCGTTAGCTTGCAACAGTAAACGTTCGGAGATAACGGGTCGTTCAGTTGAAAAAAGTTGTGGAGCGCTCCGAACTGTTGCGAACGTTATGCTCTACTGAACGCAAGGCGGATTTAGATAAGTTTAACATGTTGTCACGTTCGTAACAATACAAAAACAAGTCTGCCATTAAAGGTGCATAATTGGCACCCATAGGTATTCCCACAGCTTGTGTATAAACATCGTGCCCAAATTTAATGTATGCATTATCTAGTACAAAACGAACGACCTCGCATACGTCTGTACAAGTCCAATTAATGTACCCGTCAAAATGATCATTAGTAAAAAAAGCCTTTTTATCATTTACTGCCAAACATGTCGTCTTTTCTCTAGCAAACGTTTTTTCAATTAGAGGTATTAACTTATTCATAAGTAAATGCTGTGGAATTGAAGTATAAAGTGTTGCAAAATCATAACTATGAAGAGAAGATACAGCGAACCTTTTGGTTTCAATACTATTAACGATATCTAAAGAGTTATTGACGGACCAGAAAATGTTAATACCAGAGTTTTCATATACCTTACTCGAGTATTTAATTACATGCGCTTTAATGGCAGTCAAACATGACGTAAGTAATACAGGAAGTTGTTAAGTGGAACAAGAGATAAAACGAGATGTGTATGGTACTTTATGAATTTTAGGCATCCAGTGCACTGTCGGGATTTTCTTATGATCTTCATTCAGCTTAACTTGGAACTGGACATTAGTTTTAACATGATTATCAATTATACTTTTAGCATCAAGTATGCTAGGAATATAAGTATGAGTAGAATGCAATTCATGAATAAGAATATTAACATAGTATAACCGTCAGACAATAATAACATTATTAGAAGCTTTGTCTGCTGGAACAAAAACATATTTATTGTGTAATGATTTAATGTCGGCAATTAGTTTGGGGTTATTGCAATTGATTTGGGAGGGAGTGCTAAAGGATTATTATTAAAAAATTGTATTTTCTTTTCCATCAATGAGGATATTTTACTTAACCAAGGCATTAATGCATTCACCTCAACACCTTCCCTCTTGCTCCAATTATTACAATATTTCATTAAGGCGTCTAAACAATTGAATGTTCTATTTTTTACAGAAGAAGTTATATTCGGACTAACTACTAGAAAAGAACAGCATATACACCTCCTAGAATTGCACTTGGAAATTTTGGGAAACAAACCCCATATATTTTTACGTATTACATGTGATCTTAATGGAGATACGACCACTTTTAAATTTCTTCCAAAAAGGTTTTTATTAGTTTCATGATCAGAACTTACTTGACAAGTGCTTGCCAAATGTAAATTTAATCTACGGATGTTAACAACAGGTGTTCGCTGAAAAATGTCACTAAATTTATTTTGAATTGCTGGCGAAGGGGCTTGTTCCAGTGCCATCGAACTGAGGTTTCTTTTATTATTGATTGTATTCATGATAAGTTTTGTGAAAAGCCACCAATTCTACAGAAACGTTAAGAAACATTGCTTAAAAAGCTATATTATGACTTACTAAATGAGTGCTTACATTCAGGTAGCCTTAGCAAACAGATTGCTGTCTGAAAACTTCAGATAAATCACTAATTTGCTCCTACAAGGAATCAAAAGGGGATAACCTCAAGTACTCAGAGTAATGTTCCTAAACTTTTGTATAAAAAAGGTCTTCAACATGGCTTGAAAGAATTAAATGTAAGACTACCGGACTCAGTCTCTAAAAGGCTGAGAAGTAAAACAATATAAAATGCAAATACGGGGCGACTTTTTACGGCCTCCACTCGGCACTTACAAAACTGCTGTGCATAATAATAATACAATGGATGATGAGTATCATTTAGTATACACGGACGAAACATTCATACAAGCCACACTGTGAACAAATGTTGGCCAATGAAAGGGGCAGAAGTCCGGGTATCATTTAGTATACACGGACGAAACTTTAATACAAGCCACACTGTGAACATATGTTTGCCAATGAAAGGGGCAGAAGTCCGGGTATCATTTAGTATACACGGACGAAACTTTAATACAAGCCACACTGTGAACATATGTTGGCAAATGAAAGGGGCAGAAGTCCGGGTATCATTTAGTATACACGGACGAAACATTAATACAAGCCACACTGTGAACAAATGTTGGCCAATGAAAGGGGCAGAAGTCCGGGTATCATTTAGTATACACGGACGAAACTTTAATACAAGCCACACTGTGAACATATGTTTGCCAATAAAAGGGGCAGAAGTCCGGATATTATTTAGTATATAAGGACGAAAAATAAATACAAGCCGAACTGTGAACAAATGTTGGCAAATGAAAGGTGCTGAAGTCCGGATACCATTTAGTATACACATATGCCTAATCTTAATCGAAAGTATTTCTGCACACAAAATAAATAAATATGGAGAAATAGTATCACCCTGTCTACATCCTTTGCCTACTTTTAAATTTTTTGAAAGAAAGCCATTCAGTTGAACAGTAACTTCTGTGTTGAACAGAAACATTCTGATCCATTTTAAAAAAAACATCATTCCAAAACTTAAAAAAATACAGTGTTTTCTCAATAAAGTTGAACGATATCGAATCAAACGCCTTTTCAAAGTCAATTAGCATTACTAGTCCGGGAATTTGCTAATCATCACAAGCTTTCATTACATCGTACAATAGCCTGGTATTTTCAGATATATTTCGACCTTTTACAAATCCTGTTTTGGTCTTTTGCCACTAATACATCTAAAACAGTTTTCAATATATTTGCTATGCTACCTGAAGCTAATTTATATATAACATTTAACAGAGAAATAGGTCTCCAATTTTTTAAGAACCTTTTCGGTTTATTATCTTTTGGTATACACACTTTAGTTCCAAGCTTTATATTTATAGAAAATGAGTTACATATAAAGGCATGATTAATTGCTCTAACAACAAAACTTCCAATTTTATTTCAAAACATTTTGTAAAAAATTACTGTAAACCCACCAAGGACTTTTATTATTTTTCATATTTTTAAGAATATTTGAAACTTCCTCATAAGTCAGAAGACCTTCTTAAGAGCTGACTTGTTGATTATTTAGCATATTGAACTCACATCCCTCTAGTTCTTCTTGTAAATCAAAATCTACTGTCTCTTTTTCACTGTAAAGAGTTTCTTAAAACTTACAAGCCTCGTCTACAATTTCTGTTTGTTCATATATCAAAGAACTATCATCCTTTTCAATGAAGGGAATATGTGTATCAGAAAAAGTTTTTTTTTTCTAAATTACAAAAATATGCAGTAGCTTCTCTCCATGTTCTATCCATTCTGCTCTAGATCCTTTGAGTTTGTTATTTCTTAATTCATTTAACTTAGCCTCGAATACTAATAACTGTTCTTTGTTATTTTCTGACAAATTATTTTGTAATTCTAAAATATCCTTTAACAATAATTCTTCATGTCTATTTCTCTCTTTAGACTTATAAATATCATATGATATAGATTTACCTCAAATTTCCATTAACAATGTCTCTAGAAAAATCATTTATTACAAATTGTATTTCTGACTTATCAATTTCTAACGCAGCATTACTATCATACACCGGAACACAGTATTGTAATAGAACATCATCAATTTTTCTGTTTACACATTCTAAATATTTCATATCTAACAACAGTGAGTTATTTAGTTTCCAAATGCCTTTACTGTGCTTGGCCGTAGAAAAAAAAATTCTAATATAATAATTGAGTGATCAGATTTGTAACAAATATCTGTATCATATTTCCTCACAAAGTTTATCATATTATTTGTAATTTAAAAGAAATCAAGTCTACCCTTTTGAAAAGGGTTCAACCTCCTCCAAGTATAAGTTCTTGTCTCTCCATGCAATTCTATATACGGATCTAACAAATTATTATCAGAAATAATATCCAACAATCTATTTCTAGCTTTAATATTATGATTTATTGTTTTGTACTTCTTATAGTCTAGTTCTGGATTTAGCACTAAATTAAAATTTCCACAAATTACATATCTATCAATATCAGTGTGTGCATTAAGTTTACTGATAATAGTACTAAAGAAATCAGAATAATCCATATTTGGAGCTTATATGTTGGCTAACAATAACATCATTATAATACAGTAATTCTAACAAAAGAAAATTTCCATTATGATCTTTTTGTATACTGATCACTTAAATATCCAACTTTTTCCTAAATAAAATCGCAACTCCCATCGCATTTGACTCCCCGTGACTGTAAAAACACTCTGCATTCCATTCAGAATATATAGATGTCTCATGTTCATTTGTAAAATGAGTTTCTTGATTACAGACAATATGAACTTTATTTTCTTTCAACATATTAAAAATGTCCGGGCGTTTTTTAGTATTATTTAATTTCCGACAGTTGTAAGAACATATGTATAAATTAGACATAAGCATAACATATCGTGTCTAAGTAACCAATAAGATATCTAACGTGATTGTAACTACATTGAGATATGTCAACCAATACAAATATTATCATGTGTAAAGACAACAGAGTGCATGTAAGTAGAAAAAAAGAGAAGAAAGAAATAAAGCCCAAACGGAAATACATGATTTCTACTGGCTAATTTTCACTTAAATCATAGGTTTATTTTTACATATATATATCATATACATTTGTATATTCCTTCAATATAACTTCTTAGCAATTTGGTTGCATACTGGGAGACTTTCCCTAAGTCAGGAAAGACAACTTTCTACAAAACATTATATACAAATAAACAGATCTGTAATATTCAAGCATGTCTTAAATATAAGGCATAAATCTCTTGTTTATCTTAATATGGCCCTAACCAACAGGGTTAAACTGTTAGTTGTTTAGCTCCCGGGCCTGTCCCTGCATCATCCATTGTATTAATATAAATAATTGTAATATCCTATAAATTAATTTTAAATATAGAGATTACTTTTAAAGAAAAGACTGTGTATAGTGTGACCCTAGTGGCCGCTTACTGACACCAATGATTTTGTCATGTATGGGTGAAGTTATTTTCACGTGTTAAAACATTTTTACTACATTGGAATATTTTTGTAAACAATGATCTCTATCTCTTTTCATGTTCATGATTAAATTAGATAAAACAAGAAATGTGTCCACAGGACACGGATGCCCCCACATTCCGCTCGTGACCCAGAACATTTTAAAACCAATTATGATGACCTTTACCTTTGAGGTAGACACACGGGTCTTGCACCCGACATGTCGTCTTGATATGCCTAGCTCATGTTGGAAGTTATTTTAAAATCTGTGCATGCTTGAGAAAGTGAGAGCCCGGACACGACCACCTATGTCCTTATATGCAGCCTTGCATTTTTTTTTTGCTAAGACATGGGCCATAACTCTAGTAAGAACAGCTGCAAACAAAACCCCAGGTGCACAACTTCATACCCAAGCAACATTCCCCTAAGGTTTGATGACTCTAGGCCTTACAGTTTAAGAGTTTTGAGCGACACAAGTTTGCAAGTTTAAAAATGGCGTGCAATGGCAATTTTTTGCCAAGTCAAGGGCCATTACTCTGCCCTTATTATGAACAGCTGTAAACGAAAACCCAGGTGCACAACTACATACCCCCAGCAACATTCCCCTAAGGTTTGATGACTCTAGGCCATACAGTTTAAGAGTTTTGAGCGACACAAGTTTGAAAATGGCGTGCAATGGCAATTTGACAAAAGTCAAGGGCCATAACTCTGCCCTTATTATGAACAGCTGCATATGAAACCTCAGGTGCACAACTACATACCCCCAGCAACATTCCCCTAAGGTTTGATGACTCTATGCCATACAGTTTTAGAGTTTTAAGCGACACAACTTTGAAAATGGCGTGCGATGGAAATTTTACGTAAGTCAAGGGCCATAACTCTGCCCTTATTATGAACTGCTGCAAATGAAACCCCAGTTGCACAACTACATACCTCCAGCAACGTTCCCCTAGGGTTGGATGACTCTAGGCCATTTTTTTTTTGAGTTTTGAGCGACACAACTTTGAAAATGGCGTGCCATGGAAATTTTACATAAGTCAAGGGCCATAACTCTGCCCTTTTTATGAACAGCTGCAAACGAAAACCCAGGTGCACAACTACATACCCCCAGCAACATTTCCCGAAGGTTTGATGACTCTAGGCCATACAGTTTTAGAGTTTCGAGCGACACAACATTGAAAGTTTCCCGGAATGACGGACGGACGGACGGTGCGATTTTAATATGCCTCCCTTCGGGGGCATAATAACAAACACTGCTGTTCGAATAGTATGTCAGAAAAAATCTAAGTCAATGAATTAAGGCCATTTAAATATTTTCTTTCCTTACAATTTTATCTCAACAGAAAAGCTATTGATCATGTATGTGTGCACATTGTAGCCCAGTAGGGGAGGGGTTATTGTTACAATCCAAAAAATTAGAAAAACAAGGATCATTGTTCAATAAATTCCAGAGTACCTATTCTAAAATTCTAGCATGCTTGTTTCTCTTTCTTTGTATGTTCTTACTTATAAATTGTACATTTTATATCAGAAATAAATAAATCTATTTATCTATCCAGTTACCCAAAAATCAAGAGGGTTCCTCTACCACCCAGGATGTATTTGTGTACCAAGTGAGAGGAGGTTAGGTCAAGGTGTTCTCGAGTTATTGATCGGGAACGGTTTTTGTACAATTGATCCCTGTGACCTTGATATTTAATACATTGCCCCCAAAATCGATAGGGTTTCTCTGCTACCAAGAATGGATGTGTATACCAAATTTGAGGAGAGTAGGTCAAGTAGTTCTCGAATTATTGATCGGAAACGAATTTCGTACAATTGACACCTGTTACCTTGACCTTTAATCCAGTGACCCCAAAATCATAAGGGGAACCTCTGCTACCCAGAATGCATGTGTGGACCAAGTTTGAGGAAGATAGGTCAATGCGTGCTCGAGTGATCGATAGTAAACGGTTTTAATACAACTCACCCCTGTGGTCTTCACATTTGATCCAGTGACCCCAAATTCAATAGGGGTTCCGTCGCTACTCAGGATGGATGTGTGGATCAAGTTTGAGGAGGGTAGGTCAAGGCGTTCTTGAGTAATAAATCGGAAACGAAAAGGGTTACCGACCGACCTACCGATCGACCGAAGGACGGACCGACCAACCGACTGGCATGTGCGAAGCAGCATATCCCTTTTTTCTTAGAAATGGGTGCATAATAATCAGAAAATGACATGCTACTAACATCTTTGAAGGGACTCGTTCACAAATTGGCACTAAACACATTTTTTCACAGTTATGCATCTAAAAGCACTTATTTATCAGTATTATACTATTTGATATCGAAATTGAATACAAAATACAAAAAAGAAAAAGTGTATGCCTCTGGTGGGGTTCGAACTCACGCCGGTCAATCACGCATTGATTTAATTAAAAACAAACTCATTTATATCGCGTCCCTAACGCGAAATAAAATGAGGATTTCAACACATCGTTTTGAACATATAGCAACAGTTTTGAAGGGTTCCAGCTGTCATAATCTTAGTTGTACTTCTAACGAGTTGCCACACTTTATTGATGAATATAGAAGAAAAATTTGCAATTAACATTTCGTGAACGAGTCCCTTTAAAGCTGCACTCTCACAGATTGACTGTTCTGACTTTTTTTTGTCTTGGAATGAGGTAATTTTTGCGTAAATGTGTAGTTACCAGTATTTAAAGTCTGCTGACAAAAGATCAGATTGCAGTTATTCATATTTACGTACGAAATTAATGATTAAAGGAACGGTTTAAAAAAAATTAACTTTTCAGTAGTTTTTCCAAACAATTAAGATCTGTTCCTTTCTAAGGTTTCTTATATGATTGAATTGAAGACATTGATGCCAAAATCAGCTGATTCTGAGACAGAAAACTCAAAAACTGTCAAAACGGTTTATCTGTGAGAGTACAGCTTTAATACAAGACTAAATCATTTCTATATATAGAATATAAGGATTGCTTCAAAATATAGATTGTAATTTTACTTGCATTGGTACAGTTATTTCGGCCTGCCATTTACCGTTGCACACCGTTGCCTTTAATTACAAACGGTATTTGTAACATATGTTCGATTGATGCTTAAACCGTTGCAATATCGGAACAACCGTTGTTATGTGACCACAAGTACAATGGGACGTCTCATCGGACTACACAATTTACCTGTCATTCCTAAGCTAACTTTCTACCTGTCAATACCTAACTTTGATATCAGACACACTGGCAAACACTAGCCAGATAGTCAGGCGGCGGCAAAGAGGTAGAACCGAGAAAGACTGTCGGGAACCCCCTGGAAACAACGAGACCTCGAAATAATTGTAATGGATGTAAAGACGTAATTAATATTATTAATATATTCTATGTGATGAGCCAATTGAATGTCTTCCTCGTGCCTCACTGTATGTTTTTTTTGCCAGTTCGTCTGACACGTGACTGTAGTACTTACTTCTTGTGACATGGCAAGCTTTTTTTCAAGGTCTTCCCCTTGTCCAGTCATCCAACTTTCAATAATTTCCCTGTCAATAAAAAAAACATAACAAATGTGTAATCTTTAAAACGTTATGAAGGTACGTTACGCCATACGTACTACCATACTTTAGTTGAAGTTATATAACTTGTCTCGAAAGAGTACATTGTAATGGAAGTAAAGACGTAATTAATATTATTAATATATTCTATGTGATGAGCCAATTGAATGTCTTCCTCGTGCCTCACTGTATGTTTTTTTTGCCAGTTCGTCTGACACGTGACTGTAGTACTTACTTCTTGTGACATGGCAAGCTTTTTTTCAAGGTCTTCCCCTTGTCCAGTCATCCAACTTTCAATAATTTCCCTGTCAATAAAAAAAACATAACAAATGTGTAATCTTTAAAACGTTATGAAGGTACGTTACGCCATACGTACTACCATACTTTAGTTGAAGTTATATAACTTGTCTCGAAAGAGTACATTGTAATGGAAGTAAAGACGTAATTAATATTATTAATATATTCTATGTGATGAGCCAATTGAATGTCTTCCTCGTGCCTCACTGTATGTTTTTTTTGCCAGTTCGTCTGACACGTGACTGTAGTACTTACTTCTTGTGACCTGGCAAGCTTTTGTCAAGGTCTTCCCCTTGTCCAGTCATCCAACTTTCAATTATTTCCCCGTCAATAAAACAAACATAACAAATGTGTAATCTTTAAAACGTTATGAAGGTACGTTACGCCATACGTACTACCATACTTTAGTTGAAGTTATATAACTTGTCTCGAAACAGTACATTGTAATGGAAGTAAAGACGTAATTAATATTATTAATATATCTATGTGATGAGCCAATTGAATGTCTTCCTCGTGCCTCACTGTATGTTTTTTTTGCCAGTTCGTCTGACACGTGACTGTAGTACTTACTTCTTGTGACATGGCAATTTTTTGTTCAAGGTCTTCCCCTTGTCCAGTCATCCAACTTTCAATAATTTCCCTGTCAATAAAAAAAACATAACAAATGGTGCCAATAGTCTACCTTTTCTGTAATGCCCCTGTCATCCTGTAACCTGCAGACTTTAGTGCATAACTTTGCATTTTGATTGATCATCTTACCTTAGATGTTTTTCATTTCAGAGTATGGCAGAAGCCAAGTCTGTTAAAGTTGGTGCTAGAGTCCAGGTGACAGGAATTGATTCATTTACTAACTGACACAATCAATCAATCAATAATAGATTTGTATAGGGCACCCTTGCATGGTCCACCATGCTCAGGGTGCCACCTCTCAAAAAAAAAACTGTCCAAAAAGGAATGTCTTCAGCAATTGCTTAAAACTGTCCTTTGGCAGTGTCCTCACATCATGTGGAAGGCGATTCCCCAGATACGGCCCACATCTTGAAAAACTGCAGTCACCGTTATTTGATTTAGTTCAGGGAACAACAAGGTCCTTTGAAGAAGCAGCCCTAGTAGTACCTTAGACTTCCCAAAGTTACTCAGTCAAATAATTGGCCTGATGAGCCAACTTGGTGCCATTAGGAATAGAGATAATATTTATTAGAGGCAGAATCTGCTAAAGAGCCATTCTATTCTGATGTTAAACTTTCATTTCAAACATAATCTGCACATTATCTTTCTAATACCATGCAGTGTTCTCCACAAGATTTTTGTAAGGTTGGTAGGGGGTAGCCGTGGAATGTCAGGATAAGTTTCCATACTGCAAATTAAGATAGGGTGGTCACTGAATTATGGTATTGTGGTGTAAGGGAAAGGTAGGGGCCCTCTGGCAAAATACCTTGTGGAGAAGACTGTACGGGAACTCTAAATATAATAGACATAAAGTTTTCAGTATTTTTCCAGGCGAATGGATTGGTGTTGTTCTTGATGAGGCCAAAGGCAAGAATAATGGATCAGTCCAGGGCAAGAAATACTTCTCTTGTGAGGACAACCATGGCATCTTTGTCAGGCAGTCTAAGGTAAGCGTCTTAAATGTAAGGGTAGGAAACCATGGAATTGTAAGTCGGTTAGTCTCTTAGTTTCAATCCTACCAGATACTTCGACTCTTCAAAGAGCAAAACAAAATCCTGAAATAAAATAAAATGGACCCAATGTATTATACAAGAGGCCAAATGAACCTGCATCATTTAAGTGGTTACATACATAAGAGGGCTATACATGAACACATTGTACCAGATCCCAATTGTCGGAGCTCATTCGTATCGAACAAGAGAGGGGTATCCCTTCATACAGGGAGGAGCAGTGCCCAAAGTGGTGGCCCCAACAAATCACTTTTCAGAAACCCAACAGTCTGAAGAAATGTGAACTTAAGCTAGTGCTGAAAAATGCTCCGTTAGACAAACTGAATGCACTTTGTGCCAAAGAACCAAAAAAAAATTTGCCGAGAAGACAAGTATTATCTGAACCCGATAGGAATGTCAAGATAATGAGGAGACAAGTTTTTGAACATTTGAAGAAAGAGGACTATACCGGAAAAACTCGGTACATAGAAAATAATAAGCCAGCCTGGTGGCCCAAAGAAGTGAAATTTGAGAAGCCGACAAATTTAGCAAAGACGGAGCTCATTGACGTCGTAGAAGGCATAGAGAAACTGGAGGTGACTGCCTCATGTCAGGTGTCAGTGGTGGCTGAGGATTCACCGGGAATCCCAGTGCACTATAAGATGAACTCAGAAGTAAGAGGCATGTGTCTTGCCATATGCAATGGGATTTTTTCAGGTAAAAAAGAATTTGAAACGAAGGAAGACATCGACATAATCCGCAATACCTTCGAGCCACTTCATTTCCAATGCCATCTTTATGAAAATCTGACCGCAAAAGGAATGATGGAGGTATTAAATGAAATAGCTGCTCTCGACCACAGTAAATACGATGCCCTTGTGGTATTTATTGCTTCGCATGGAACAAAAGACAGTGTAGTGGGAGCAGATAAAAAATGTGTTTTACAGGAAGACATACTGCATTGTTTTACTTCTCTTAAGTGCCCAACTCTGGCTAATAAGCCTAAGTTGTTCATAATGGATGTGTGCCGGGGCCGTGAAGGCATGTCTGGATTAATTGGGCAGCAGACAGTGGTTGCCCCGGACCAGACTAAACGCAACGGAAGTGAGGGAGCGGGGGCTCAGGACGCCTCAGGTATGCCTTCATATTTTGAGAGCATGCGGGGACCGGTAATGGCCATTGACTTCCACGATCGTGAGAGACGCGGGATGAAACCTGTCCCAGAATTAGCGGACATGGTTATCGCACATTCCACTTGTCCAGGATATGTAGCACATGTTATGGATAATTATGGGTCACCAGTCATCCAACTTTCAATAATTTCCCTGTCAATAAAAAAAACATAACAACTGTGTAATCTTTAAAACGTTATGAAGGTACGTTACGCCATACGTACTACCATACTTTAGTTGAAGTTATATAACTTGTCTCGAAAGAGTACATTGTAATGGAAGTAAAGACGTAATTAATATTATTAATATATTCTATGTGATGAGCCAATTGAATGTCTTCCTCGTGCCTCACTGTATGTTTTTTTTGCCAGTTCGTCTGACACGTGACTGTAGTACTTACTTCTTGTGACATGGCAAGCTTTTTTTCAAGGTCTTCCCCTTGTCCAGTCATCCAACTTTCAATAATTTCCCTGTCAATAAAAAAAACATAACAAATGTGTAATCTTTAAAACGTTATGAAGGTACGTTACGCCATACGTACTACCATACTTTAGTTGAAGTTATATAACTTGTCTCGAAAGAGTACATTGTAATGGAAGTAAAGACGTAATTAATATTATTAATATATTCTATGTGATGAGCCAATTGAATGTCTTCCTCGTGCCTCACTGTATGTTTTTTTTGCCAGTTCGTCTGACACGTGACTGTAGTACTTACTTCTTGTGACCTGGCAAGCTTTTGTCAAGGTCTTCCCCTTGTCCAGTCATCCAACTTTCAATTATTTCCCTGTCAATAAAACAAACATAACAAATGTGTAATCTTTAAAGCGTTATGAAGGTACGTTACGCCATACGTACTACCATACTTTAGTTGAAGTTATATAACTTGTCTCGAAACAGTACATTGTAATGGAAGTAAAGACGTAATTAATATTATTAATATATCTATGTGATGAGCCAATTGAATGTCTTCCTCGTGCCTCACTGTATGTTTTTTTTGCCAGTTCGTCTGACACGTGACTGTAGTACTTACTTCTTGTGACATGGCAATTTTTTGTTCAAGGTCTTCCCCTTGTCCAGTCATCCAACTTTCAATAATTTCCCTGTCAATAAAAAAAACATAACAAATGGTGCCAATAGTCTACCTTTTCTGTAATGCCCCTGTCATCCTGTAACCTGCAGACTTTAGTGCATAACTTTGCATTTTGATTGATCATCTTACCTTAGATGTTTTTCATTTCAGAGTATGGCAGAAGCCAAGTCTGTTAAAGTTGGTGCTAGAGTCCAGGTGACAGGAATTGATTCATTTACTAACTGACACAATCAATCAATCAATAATAGATTTGTATAGGGCACCCTTGCATGGTCCACCATGCTCAGGGTGCCACCTCTCAAAAAAAAAACTGTCCAAAAAGGAATGTCTTCAGCAATTGCTTAAAACTGTCCTTTGGCAGTGTCCTCACATCATGTGGAAGGCGATTCCCCAGATACGGCCCACATCTTGAAAAACTGCAGTCACCGTTATTTGATTTAGTTCAGGGAACAACAAGGTCCTTTGAAGAAGCAGCCCTAGTAGTACCTTAGACTTCCCAAAGTTACTCAGTCAAATAATTGGCCTGATGAGCCAACTTGGTGCCATTAGGAATAGAGATAATATTTATTAGAGGCAGAATCTGCTAAAGAGCCATTCTATTCTGATGTTAAACTTTCATTTCAAACATAATCTGCACATTATCTTTCTAATACCATGCAGTGTTCTCCACAAGATTTTTGTAAGGTTGGTAGGGGGTAGCCGTGGAATGTCAGGATAAGTTTCCATACTGCAAATTAAGATAGGGTGGTCACTGAATTATGGTATTGTGGTGTAAGGGAAAGGTAGGGGCCCTCTGGCAAAATACCTTGTGGAGAAGACTGTACGGGAACTCTAAATATAATAGACATAAAGTTTTCAGTATTTTTCCAGGCGAATGGATTGGTGTTGTTCTTGATGAGGCCAAAGGCAAGAATAATGGATCAGTCCAGGGCAAGAAATACTTCTCTTGTGAGGACAACCATGGCATCTTTGTCAGGCAGTCTAAGGTAAGCGTCTTAAATGTAAGGGTAGGAAACCATGGAATTGTAAGTCGGTTAGTCTCTTAGTTTCAATCCTACCAGATACTTCGACTCTTCAAAGAGCAAAACAAAATCCTGAAATAAAATAAAATGGACCCAATGTATTATACAAGAGGCCAAATGAACCTGCATCATTTAAGTGGTTACATACATAAGAGGGCTATACATGAACACATTGTACCAGATCCCAATTGTCGGAGCTCATTCGTATCGAACAAGAGAGGGGTATCCCTTCATACAGGGAGGAGCAGTGCCCAAAGTGGTGGCCCCAACAAATCACTTTTCAGAAACCCAACAGTCTGAAGAAATGTGAACTTAAGCTAGTGCTGAAAAATGCTCCGTTAGACAAACTGAATGCACTTTGTGCCAAAGAACCAAAAAAAAATTTGCCGAGAAGACAAGTATTATCTGAACCCGATAGGAATGTCAAGATAATGAGGAGACAAGTTTTTGAACATTTGAAGAAAGAGGACTATACCGGAAAAACTCGGTACATAGAAAATAATAAGCCAGCCTGGTGGCCCAAAGAAGTGAAATTTGAGAAGCCGACAAATTTAGCAAAGACGGAGCTCATTGACGTCGTAGAAGGCATAGAGAAACTGGAGGTGACTGCCTCATGTCAGGTGTCAGTGGTGGCTGAGGATTCACCGGGAATCCCAGTGCACTATAAGATGAACTCAGAAGTAAGAGGCATGTGTCTTGCCATATGCAATGGGATTTTTTCAGGTAAAAAAGAATTTGAAACGAAGGAAGACATCGACATAATCCGCAATACCTTCGAGCCACTTCATTTCCAATGCCATCTTTATGAAAATCTGACGGCAAAAGGAATGATGGAGGTATTAAATGAAATAGCTGCTCTCGACCACAGTAAATACGATGCCCTTGTGGTATTTATTGCTTCGCATGGAACAAAAGACAGTGTAGTGGGAGCAGATAAAAAATGTGTTTTACAGGAAGACATACTGCATTGTTTTACTTCTCTTAAGTGCCCAACTCTGGCTAATAAGCCTAAGTTGTTCATAATGGATGTGTGCCGGGGCCGTGAAGGCATGTCTGGATTAATTGGGCAGCAGACAGTGGTTGCCCCGGACCAGACTAAACGCAACGGAAGTGAGGGAGCGGGGGCTCAGGACGCCTCAGGTATGCCTTCATATTTTGAGAGCATGCGGGGACCGGTAATGGCCATTGACTTCCACGATCGTGAGAGACGCGGGATGAAACCTGTCCCAGAATTAGCGGACATGGTTATCGCACATTCCACTTGTCCAGGATATGTAGCACATGTTATGGATAATTATGGGTCACCAGTCATCCAACTTTCAATAATTTCCCTGTCAATAAAAAAAACATAACAACTGTGTAATCTTTAAAACGTTATGAAGGTACGTTACGCCATACGTACTACCATACTTTAGTTGAAGTTATATAACTTGTCTCGAAAGAGTACATTGTAATGGAAGTAAAGACGTAATTAATATTATTAATATATTCTATGTGATGAGCCAATTGAATGTCTTCCTCGTGCCTCACTGTATGTTTTTTTTGCCAGTTCGTCTGACACGTGACTGTAGTACTTACTTCTTGTGACATGGCAAGCTTTTTTTCAAGGTCTTCCCCTTGTCCAGTCATCCAACTTTCAATAATTTCCCTGTCAATAAAAAAAACATAACAAATGTGTAATCTTTAAAACGTTATGAAGGTACGTTACGCCATACGTACTACCATACTTTAGTTGAAGTTATATAACTTGTCTCGAAAGAGTACATTGTAATGGAAGTAAAGACGTAATTAATATTATTAATATATTCTATGTGATGAGCCAATTGAATGTCTTCCTCGTGCCTCACTGTATGTTTTTTTTGCCAGTTCGTCTGACACGTGACTGTAGTACTTACTTCTTGTGACCTGGCAAGCTTTTGTCAAGGTCTTCCCCTTGTCCAGTCATCCAACTTTCAATTATTTCCCTGTCAATAAAACAAACATAACAAATGTGTAATCTTTAAAGCGTTATGAAGGTACGTTACGCCATACGTACTACCATACTTTAGTTGAAGTTATATAACTTGTCTCGAAACAGTACATTGTAATGGAAGTAAAGACGTAATTAATATTATTAATATATCTATGTGATGAGCCAATTGAATGTCTTCCTCGTGCCTCACTGTATGTTTTTTTTGCCAGTTCGTCTGACACGTGACTGTAGTACTTACTTCTTGTGACATGGCAATTTTTTGTTCAAGGTCTTCCCCTTGTCCAGTCATCCAACTTTCAATAATTTCCCTGTCAATAAAAAAAACATAACAAATGGTGCCAATAGTCTACCTTTTCTGTAATGCCCCTGTCATCCTGTAACCTGCAGACTTTAGTGCATAACTTTGCATTTTGATTGATCATCTTACCTTAGATGTTTTTCATTTCAGAGTATGGCAGAAGCCAAGTCTGTTAAAGTTGGTGCTAGAGTCCAGGTGACAGGAATTGATTCATTTACTAACTGACACAATTAATCAATCAATAATAGATTTGTATAGGGCACCCTTGCATGGTCCACCATGCTCAGGGTGCCACCTCTCAAAAAAAAAACTGTCCAAAAAGGAATGTCTTCAGCAATTGCTTAAAACTGTCCTTTGGCAGTGTCCTCACATCATGTGGAAGGCGATTCCCCAGATACGGCCCACATCTTGAAAAACTGCAGTCACCGTTATTTGATTTAGTTCAGGGAACAACAAGGTCCTTTGAAGAAGCAGCCCTAGTAGTACCTTAGACTTCCCAAAGTTACTCAGTCAAATAATTGGCCTGATGAGCCAACTTGGTGCCATTAGGAATAGAGATAATATTTATTAGAGGCAGAATCTGCTAAAGAGCCATTCTATTCTGATGTTAAACTTTCATTTCAAACATAATCTGCACATTATCTTTCTAATACCATGCAGTGTTCTCCACAAGATTTTTGTAAGGTTGGTAGGGGGTAGCCGTGGAATGTCAGGATAAGTTTCCATACTGCAAATTAAGATAGGGTGGTCACTGAATTATGGTATTGTGGTGTAAGGGAAAGGTAGGGGCCCTCTGGCAAAATACCTTGTGGAGAAGACTGTACGGGAACTCTAAATATAATAGACATAAAGTTTTCAGTATTTTTCCAGGCGAATGGATTGGTGTTGTTCTTGATGAGGCCAAAGGCAAGAATAATGGATCAGTCCAGGGCAAGAAATACTTCTCTTGTGAGGACAACCATGGCATCTTTGTCAGGCAGTCTAAGGTAAGCGTCTTAAATGTAAGGGTAGGAAACCATGGAATTGTAAGTCGGTTAGTCTCTTAGTTTCAATCCTACCAGATACTTCGACTCTTCAAAGAGCAAAACAAAATCCTGAAATAAAATAAAATGGACCCAATGTATTATACAAGAGGCCAAATGAACCTGCATCATTTAAGTGGTTACATACATAAGAGGGCTATACATGAACACATTGTACCAGATCCCAATTGTCGGAGCTCATTCGTATCGAACAAGAGAGGGGTATCCCTTCATACAGGGAGGAGCAGTGCCCAAAGTGGTGGCCCCAACAAATCACTTTTCAGAAACCCAACAGTCTGAAGAAATGTGAACTTAAGCTAGTGCTGAAAAATGCTCCGTTAGACAAACTGAATGCACTTTGTGCCAAAGAACCAAAAAAAAATTTGCCGAGAAGACAAGTATTATCTGAACCCGATAGGAATGTCAAGATAATGAGGAGACAAGTTTTTGAACATTTGAAGAAAGAGGACTATACCGGAAAAACTCGGTACATAGAAAATAATAAGCCAGCCTGGTGGCCCAAAGAAGTGAAATTTGAGAAGCCGACAAATTTAGCAAAGACGGAGCTCATTGACGTCGTAGAAGGCATAGAGAAACTGGAGGTGACTGCCTCATGTCAGGTGTCAGTGGTGGCTGAGGATTCACCGGGAATCCCAGTGCACTATAAGATGAACTCAGAAGTAAGAGGCATGTGTCTTGCCATATGCAATGGGATTTTTTCAGGTAAAAAAGAATTTGAAACGAAGGAAGACATCGACATAATCCGCAATACCTTCGAGCCACTTTATTTCCAATGCCATCTTTATGAAAATCTGACGGCAAAAGGAATGATGGAGGTATTAAATGAAATAGCTGCTCTCGACCACAGTAAATACGATGCCCTTGTGGTATTTATTGCTTCGCATGGAACAAAAGACAGTGTAGTGGGAGCAGATAAAAAATGTGTTTTACAGGAAGACATACTGCATTGTTTTACTTCTCTTAAGTGCCCAACTCTGGCTAATAAGCCTAAGTTGTTCATAATGGATGTGTGCCGGGGCCGTGAAGGCATGTCTGGATTAATTGGGCAGCAGACAGTGGTTGCCCCGGACCAGACTAAACGCAACGGAAGTGAGGGAGCGGGGGCTCAGGACGCCTCAGGTATGCCTTCATATTTTGAGAGCATGCGGGGACCGGTAATGGCCATTGACTTCCACGATCGTGAGAGACGCGGGATGAAACCTGTCCCAGAATTAGCGGACATGGTTATCGCACATTCCACTTGTCCAGGATATGTAGCACATGTTATGGATAATTATGGGTCACCAGTCATCCAACTTTCAATAATTTCCCTGTCAATAAAAAAAACATAACAACTGTGTAATCTTTAAAACGTTATGAAGGTACGTTACGCCATACGTACTACCATACTTTAGTTGAAGTTATATAACTTGTCTCGAAAGAGTACATTGTAATGGAAGTAAAGACGTAATTAATATTATTAATATATTCTATGTGATGAGCCAATTGAATGTCTTCCTCGTGCCTCACTGTATGTTTTTTTTGCCAGTTCGTCTGACACGTGACTGTAGTACTTACTTCTTGTGACATGGCAAGCTTTTTTTCAAGGTCTTCCCCTTGTCCAGTCATCCAACTTTCAATAATTTCCCTGTCAATAAAAAAAACATAACAAATGTGTAATCTTTAAAACGTTATGAAGGTACGTTACGCCATACGTACTACCATACTTTAGTTGAAGTTATATAACTTGTCTCGAAAGAGTACATTGTAATGGAAGTAAAGACGTAATTAATATTATTAATATATTCTATGTGATGAGCCAATTGAATGTCTTCCTCGTGCCTCACTGTATGTTTTTTTTGCCAGTTCGTCTGACACGTGACTGTAGTACTTACTTCTTGTGACCTGGCAAGCTTTTGTCAAGGTCTTCCCCTTGTCCAGTCATCCAACTTTCAATTATTTCCCTGTCAATAAAACAAACATAACAAATGTGTAATCTTTAAAACGTTATGAAGGTACGTTACGCCATACGTACTACCATACTTTAGTTGAAGTTATATAACTTGTCTCGAAACAGTACATTGTAATGGAAGTAAAGACGTAATTAATATTATTAATATATCTATGTGATGAGCCAATTGAATGTCTTCCTCGTGCCTCACTGTATGTTTTTTTTGCCAGTTCGTCTGACACGTGACTGTAGTACTTACTTCTTGTGACATGGCAATTTTTTGTTCAAGGTCTTCCCCTTGTCCAGTCATCCAACTTTCAATAATTTCCCTGTCAATAAAAAAAACATAACAAATGGTGCCAATAGTCTACCTTTTCTGTAATGCCCCTGTCATCCTGTAACCTGCAGACTTTAGTGCATAACTTTGCATTTTGATTGATCATCTTACCTTAGATGTTTTTCATTTCAGAGTATGGCAGAAGCCAAGTCTGTTAAAGTTGGTGCTAGAGTCCAGGTGACAGGAATTGATTCATTTACTAACTGACACAATCAATCAATCAATAATAGATTTGTATAGGGCACCCTTGCATGGTCCACCATGCTCAGGGTGCCACCTCTCAAAAAAAAAACTGTCCAAAAAGGAATGTCTTCAGCAATTGCTTAAAACTGTCCTTTGGCAGTGTCCTCACATCATGTGGAAGGCGATTCCCCAGATACGGCCCACATCTTGAAAAACTGCAGTCACCGTTATTTGATTTAGTTCAGGGAACAACAAGGTCCTTTGAAGAAGCAGCCCTAGTAGTACCTTAGACTTCCCAAAGTTACTCAGTCAAATAATTGGCCTGATGAGCCAACTTGGTGCCATTAGGAATAGAGATAATATTTATTAGAGGCAGAATCTGCTAAAGAGCCATTCTATTCTGATGTTAAACTTTCATTTCAAACATAATCTGCACATTATCTTTCTAATACCATGCAGTGTTCTCCACAAGATTTTTGTAAGGTTGGTAGGGGGTAGCCGTGGAATGTCAGGATAAGTTTCCATACTGCAAATTAAGATAGGGTGGTCACTGAATTATGGTATTGTGGTGTAAGGGAAAGGTAGGGGCCCTCTGGCAAAATACCTTGTGGAGAAGACTGTACGGGAACTCTAAATATAATAGACATAAAGTTTTCAGTATTTTTCCAGGCGAATGGATTGGTGTTGTTCTTGATGAGGCCAAAGGCAAGAATAATGGATCAGTCCAGGGCAAGAAATACTTCTCTTGTGAGGACAACCATGGCATCT
This sequence comes from Cyrtodaria siliqua, assembly GCA_037043455.1. NCBI lineage: Eukaryota > Metazoa > Mollusca > Bivalvia > Adapedonta > Hiatellidae > Cyrtodaria > Cyrtodaria siliqua. The sequence continues at coordinate 31,886 of JAWPHD010013796.1, read as the reverse complement.
TTGTCAGGCAGTCTAAGGTAAGCGTCTTAAATGTAAGGGTAGGAAACCATGGAATTGTAAGTCGGTTAGTCTCTTAGTTTCAATCCTACCAGATACTTCGACTCTTCAAAGAGCAAAACAAAATCCTGAAATAAAATAAAATGGACCCAATGTATTATACAAGAGGCCAAATGAACCTGCATCATTTAAGTGGTTACATACATAAGAGGGCTATACATGAACACATTGTACCAGATCCCAATTGTCGGAGCTCATTCGTATCGAACAAGAGAGGGGTATCCCTTCATACAGGGAGGAGCAGTGCCCAAAGTGGTGGCCCCAACAAATCACTTTTCAGAAACCCAACAGTCTGAAGAAATGTGAACTTAAGCTAGTGCTGAAAAATGCTCCGTTAGACAAACTGAATGCACTTTGTGCCAAAGAACCAAAAAAAAATTTGCCGAGAAGACAAGTATTATCTGAACCCGATAGGAATGTCAAGATAATGAGGAGACAAGTTTTTGAACATTTGAAGAAAGAGGACTATACCGGAAAAACTCGGTACATAGAAAATAATAAGCCAGCCTGGTGGCCCAAAGAAGTGAAATTTGAGAAGCCGACAAATTTAGCAAAGACGGAGCTCATTGACGTCGTAGAAGGCATAGAGAAACTGGAGGTGACTGCCTCATGTCAGGTGTCAGTGGTGGCTGAGGATTCACCGGGAATCCCAGTGCACTATAAGATGAACTCAGAAGTAAGAGGCATGTGTCTTGCCATATGCAATGGGATTTTTTCAGGTAAAAAAGAATTTGAAACGAAGGAAGACATCGACATAATCCGCAATACCTTCGAGCCACTTCATTTCCAATGCCATCTTTATGAAAATATGCCAGTTACTAAGAATTTAACAATCCCCATTACACTTTATTGAATGAAGCCTAACACTTTATTGAATGAAACCTAGCTAGGTGTTCATAACATTTCACAAAATAACATAATAAATTGACCATACGATACACTTAATTAAAAAGAATACATGATCATCAAAATGCAAAAAAATGCATAAATAATGCAAGGTAGTGGGTGGGGTAAAATTTGAAAAATTCATGCAGTTATTTTGTGCTAATTGTTCATCCAAATGATAAAACCATTGGTGAAAATACCTGATGTGCTCATGCACTCACAGTCTGTTATATTTACTGGAAAATTGCTTTTAATAACCTTACATGTTTTGCTGGAAAAAATTTCTGTTGTTAAAATCGGCTGCTTCAGGTTTCAAATCTGAGGTAGAGCTAGGTTTAGCATCAGTTTCGAATAAATCAATTTTCAATGTTCTGTAATGAATTAAATTTTTGTACCAAAAACAAATAAATAGAAGCATAAACATATAATCAATATTATTTGTCAAATGTCACCAATTTGACAATATCTGTGTTTGTTATTATTTCTTTGAATTCGAAACTAACACTTGAAATACTTTTTGGTTCTAGAACTGTTCTATAAGTGTTCTATACATATATCTCTTAGAATAGTTCAGAATGGAAGTTTAATTAAATTGTTTTAAGACTTAGCAAGTATTACTGTGTTAAACGTAACACCTGTATATACATGTACGGTCCTAATTATTAATTTAAGGAAGTGTATATCAATTAATGAGATCAAAATTATATCAATAAAAAAGACTTGAGTGGGTGCCAACTTAATGTAGCTCAAAGAATAGTAAGTTTTAAGCTCATTTTTAAGAAAAGAAAACAAAGATGTTTCAAAATGATAAGAACTACATGTATAGCAGATTGTTATTGCTTCTGATTTTCTTCAGTTCTTGACAGTTATATTTCGAGAACGGTTGTAGAACATTTTTAGAACATTTGTAGAACTAAATTTGGTTCTAAAGTGTTCTATGACTGTTCTAGAACATTTTAGAACACATATAGAACCAATTTGTGTTCTACAAATGTTCCATTTTGTTCCAGATAAATGTTACAGAACAGTTCTGGAACAAATGTTCTAGAACACAATAGTCAATAGTTCTAGAACTGTTCTATTATGTTCTAGTTCAGTACTGGAACCGTTCTGATTTGTAGAACTGAGTTTCGCAGGGGTAAGCCTAAGCTGTTCATTATGGATGTGTGCCGGGGCAGTGAAGGCATGTCTGGATTAATTGGGCAGCAGACAGTGGTTGCTCCGGACCAGACTAAAGGCAACGGAAGTGAGAGAGCGGGGGCTCGGGACGCCTCAGGTATGCCTTCATATTTTGAGAGCATGCGGGGACCGGTAATGGCCATTGACTCCCACGATCGTGAGAGACGCGGGATGAAACCTGTCCCAGAATTAGCGGAATAGGAATGTCAAGAGAATGAGGAAACAAGTTTTTGAACATTTGAAGAAAGAGGACTATACCGGAAAAACTCGGTACATAGAAAAAAATAAGCCAGCCTGGTGGCCCAAAGAAGTGAAATTTAAGAAGCCGACAAATTTAGCAAAGACGGAGCTCATTGACGTCGTAGAAGGCCTAGAGAAACTGGAGGTGACTGCCTCATGTCAGGTGTCAGTGGTGGCTGAGGATTCACCGGGAATCCCAGTGTACTATAGGATGAACTCCGAAGTAAGAGGCATGTGTCTTGCCATATGCAATGGGATTTTTTTCAGGTAAAAAAGAATTTGAAACGAAGGAAGACATCAACATAATCCGCAATACCTTCGAGCCACTTCATTTCCAATGCCATCTTTATGAAAATCTGACGGCAAAAGGAATGATGGAGGTATTAAATGAAATAGCTGCTCTCGACCACAGTAAATACGATGCCCTTGTTGTATTTATTGCTTCGCATGGAACAAAAGACAGTGTAGTGGGAGCAGATAACAAATGTGTCTTACAGGAAGACATACACTTAACAAATCTTATAAGTGTGCATGTATACATGGTCTCTCATCTCCGGCAATATTTGCCCGATTGTGATGAAATTTTCAACTAATATAGTTTAGAGACATGGCATGATGTTCCATTTATTTTATTTCATAACAAACACAAATTAAACATGATATGAGCAATAACTTGATGGTGTGTAAAAAGTCAATGTCGCAAAATGATGATGTCAATGATACTAGTAGTTCATTGTGCTAATATCGCGTATTACCACCCTGACTGAATGTAAGTGACTTAACAAATACACAAAGCAAGCCCAAGAGTTGATAAAAACAAATTAATTCTGCGACTTACATCTGAATGGTGAATACTACCGTTGAATCATATAGCTATTCCACGTTGTTCTATAGATAACCTTTCCAGGTTCAAACCGTTGATAATGAGTTTACCATGTCAACTATTATAACATGCAGTTTTATTTCACCAACTCACCATTTGCTCGTGCATTGTATGGACTTATTTATTTCATGATTCAACACGCCGTGACAACTTGGTTGACAAGTTTGAGCACTAAAAAAATCTGGAAATGTACCCAATTGTCAGTACACAAACTATTGTGCCAAACTATTGATAAAATGGAAAATCATCAAGTTGTGACATTTGCTTTTTACGCAACATCACGTTTATTGGTCAATCTTTATTAAACAGTTTTTTGTTATGAAATAAAATCAATGGAATATTATATCAAAACTTTCAACTGTATTTATTGAAAATTTCAGCATGATCGGGCCAATATTAACGGATATACAAGACCATTTATACATGCACACTTATAAGATTTGTTAAGTGTACTGCATTGTTTTACTTCTCTTAAGTGCCCAACTCTGGCTAATAAGCCTAAGCTGTTCATTATGGATGTGTGCCGGGGCAGTGAAGGCATGTCTGGATTAATTGGGCAGCAGACAGTGGTTGCTCCGGACCAGACTAAAGGCAACGGAAGTGAGAGAGCGGGGGCTCGGGACGCCTCAGGTATGCCTTCATATTTTGAGAGCATGCGGGGACCGGTAATGGCCATTGACTCCCACGATCGTGAGAGACGCGGGATGAAACCTGTCCCAGAATTAGCGGACATGGTTGTCGCACATTCCACTTGTCCAGGATATGTAGCACATGCTATGAATTATGGGTCACTCTTTGCTCGCCAATTCTGTTGACAATTTAACTAAGCTTTGTAAAAAATGTACGATAAATGAAATCCTGGAATATGCGGGAAAGAAGATGTCCAACAGAATATATGATGTGAAACAAGGCACAGCTACCTTACAAATGCCGCAGTACTCGTCTACTTTAAGACACAGATGGACTCTTTTCCCTTGAGGGGTGTCATGTGCAAGATATGTAGCATATGCTAGACATTATGGTGCAGTCTTTATTCACAAATAATTTTGTTTGAATTTAACCAAACTGTGTAATGATCATATGATAAATGAAATCCTGGAAGACGCCCTTCGACAGACGGCACAGTTAATTTACAAATGCCGCAGTACTCGTAAAAATACAAATAATTTAGTAGATTCACAGTGATGTGTGGGGACGTTAGTGCCCACACATCGCCATATATATGCAAGTAATGCACGCCAAAATGGCTAGAATTTAATTCTCTTTTATTTGCACTCGGTTTCAAGTCGATACGGCATCTAGAACGGCTAACTGGAAAAAACGCAAAGTGGAAAAAACGCAAAACGTAAAGAGTGTGCATTATTTCAAAGCCCATCCTTTTTTTTTTTTAAACATAATATTTGGGTGCGTTCAGCCCGCCTTCTTTAAAGGGGCAGTGCCCCGGTTGTGATTCGGGTGTCAAGGGGCAGTGTCTCGCGTGTCAATTAAAGGGCCAGTGTCCCGGATATGTCAGTGTCGATCCAGTTGTAGCGGAAGTTCCTTAAATCGGTCCAATACTGATGAAATTAGGACGGGAATGTGTTGTACCCGGTATATCAAAGTGTTCCCATGATTTTGGTGAACCTTTCATCCATGTGATATTGGTGGCGATGTGGTGGCATAGTGCAAGATTGGCTCTTCTTGCAGAAGGTAGGGGCTCAAGCCAAACTAAGGGGGGTACAGGACCAGGGTAATATCTAGCTAGCAGCTTTTTGTTTTGGGGGCCCCAAGCTAGACTAAGGGGCCGGGGGTGGGGTCATATCTTAGCTATATATATAGCTATAGGGCTTTTCTGTTTTGGGGGCCCCCTCAAACCAAACTTAGGGGGGGGGGGGTTGTTGACAGGCCCGGGCCATAACTAGCTTTTTGTTCTTGTCAGGGGGGGGGGGGCACAGAGCCAAGTATAGCCCTGGCACTCCCCTGCTTAGGATAATTTTTGGAAGACAAGGGCAAGGACGAAGTGCAGAATCCGTGGTACCTAAGTGGTGCGATTAGCACAGCAAAAGTGTTTTGAACTGCGATATCAGCGCAGATAGTACACACAACACAACGATGTCGGTATACTGGGTCAGACCGATTCCTTGACGGCCGCCGGGTGAACCTCTCGCTTGTTGAACGAGCGTTAAACGTGCGTCAACAAACAAGTAGCCTGCTTTGAATTATTGACTGTTTTACTTGGATATATCGTCTCATAACAAAATATATTGTTTCGAAGAGATTCAGCGGTTTTTGACAATGTTTTAGCGATCAGCACAAGATTTTAAAATAATGAGCACTCCCCAACCGGAACCCAATGAACTCGTTCCCATGTCATTATGTAGGCTCTGAACCACATGAAAAATGTACATGATACAAATGGGTACTAAAAATTTACGTTTTACGTTTTACGTTTTTTGCGTTTTTTCCAGTAAGCCTGCAGATCAAACATCCAAGTTTTGGCTCATAAAAACCGAACTCAACGTGTCTTTGAATGGCCAGTGGAATCTCCACTGCGGTACAAATGTCATTCGTGAGGGCATGATCCCCTCGGACTTGACATGATGTATTTGTCCAAGTACTCGAATCCCGTCAATGTGGATTTAACACCGCCCTTAAAAATCCTTGCAGACCCATGTGTCACGCCCCCTGATAGTGTGACCAAAACCATTCTAACCTTGTCACTGATTGGTTTGTCTGCATAGGCTGCTCTGAATGTAATGGGGCAAAAACAATAATTTTTCTGGCCATGAATATCTGAAAGTGGTGTTAGAAGCGTGTTTCTAGAGTATGTTCATGCGCGTTACCTGCGTCAGTCAGGAACCATTCTACCCAAGAATGAGTCTAAAACCCTGATCAGTTCAAACCACTTGCACGGTGGATAAAGTACAAGGTTTGACAATGGAAGTACACGATTTATTAAATTCATTTATAGTGCTTCAACATTGACTGGTGAGAAACAGACTTATTTGTATACATCGATTCTGATCAATAATTTATTGGAAATCCATTGGACTTTATTCTCAGAAAGTAGAAGAAAGATTCTGTTGTCTGTGATGTTTATTCAATAACATGGTTCGTACAGACCTTGAAAAGTGCTTGAATTCAGGTGTGACCTTAAAAAGTCCTTGAAAATGTGTATTTTCTTGAAAAGTGCTTGAATTTTAGCAGTAGTCCTAGAAAAGTGCTTGATTTCATATTGTATTCAGTTGGAAATGTGTTTTAAGCTACTATAAAAATTAAGACGAAGAGAATTTAATGAGAAAACAAAATGTGTAATTCTTACATTTTTGTTGTTATTCTTGGTTCAAAATCCTATTTGGTTCTGACGTACAATTCTTATATATAGCAATATCACATTATTCGCAAGATAAGCAAAGCATTTTAGCGATATTACCATATATTCGCAAATATTTGTTGTTAAGTCATCAAAATGAAGTGCTTAAAAATGAGAATAATGTCCTTGAAAAGTGCTTGAATTTTGTCAAAGGAATTTTGTACGAACCAAAAATAATTATTTACTGCATTGGGATGTTGCAGGTGCCCTAAAGTAATCTTGGTGTCCGTCCACACTTTGTTTCCGTCAATTTTCGTGAAAACTTGCTAGCCGTGAAACTTCACAGGTTGATAAAGTGAGATATGCATAAAGGTATTTTTTATTTATTATCCGCTCTATAACTTTAGAAGGGATTGAGATATTTTAATAATTTTTCATACACATGTGTAATATCATAAAATACAGGTCAAGTTCGAAGATTGGCATGATCGGGTCAAGGTCAAGGTCACTGTTACTAAAAATAGAAAAATGTTTTCCGCTCAATAGAAAAATGGTTTACGCTCCATATCTTTAGTAGGGATTGAGATATTTTATTAATTTTTCATGAACATGTGTAATATCATAAAATACAGGCCAAGTTCAAATATGGGCATGCTGGGGTCAAGGTCAATGTCACAGTTACTAAAAAAATAAAAATAAATGGTTTCCGCTCCATAAAAAAATGGTTTCCGCTCCATAACTTAAGTAGGGGTTGAGATATTTTAATGATTTTTCATACACATGTGTAATATCATAAAATACAAGTCAAGTTCGAATATGGGCATGCTCGGGTCAAGGTCACCATTACTAAAAATAGAAAAATGGTTTCCGCTCCATTACCTTAGTACGGATTGAGATATTTTAATTATTTTTCATACTCATGTGTAATATAATAAACTACTCAATTCAAGTTTGAATATGGGCATGCTCGGGTCAAGTTCAAGGTCACAGTAAATACAAATATAAAAATGGTTTCCGCTCCATAACTTTAGTAGGGATTGAGATATTGTAATAATTTTTCATACACATGTGTAATATCATAAAATACAAGTCTGAGTTTGAATATGGGCATGCTTGGGTCATGGTCAAGGTCACCATTACTAAAAATAGAAAAATGATAACTTTAGTAGGGATTGAGATATTTTAATGATTTTTCATATACATGTGTAATATCATAAAATGCAAGTCAAGTTTGAATATGAGCATGCTTAGGTCAAGGTCAAGGTCAAGGTCAACATTACTAAAAAAAGAAAAATGGTTTCTGCTTCATAACTTAAGTAGGGATTGAGTTATTTAATATTTTTTCATACACATGTTTAATATCCTAAAATACAAGTAAAGTTCGAATATGGGCACGCTCGGGTCAAGGTCAAGGTCATCGTTACTAAAAATATAAAAATGGTTTCTGCTCAATAACTTTAGTAGGGATTGAGATATTTTAATGAAAGTTGATATGTAGGTACCTTAGGAGGAAAACAAGGTTGGGATTGTATTTGGGGTGGCTGGGGTCAAGGTCAAGGTCAATGTTACAAAAAATAGAAAATAACTTTTTATTCATGTAGTTGCCATATTCCTGTGACAAGGCAGTATGTGGGGTTATTAATCACCTTCAGTGATAATTCTAGTTTTTTCTAAAAAAAATAAAGTTAAATTGTATATGGACTTCAAATTTCATACACATACATGATCCCCAGGTGAGCGCTTTAGGGCCACATGGGCCTCTTGTTTTATTTACATTTGTATAGTTGGAAAGTAGTGCTGGAGAGAATACCAATCAAATCATCACAAAAAAGTGTAGGGTCGGGAGGAAACAATAGGGTCGGTCGGGTTAGTGGAAACAAACAACTTTTTTTTTACGCCTTAATATTTTATCATGTTGTGCCATGGCAATAACTCCAAACATGCTGCAGACAGACTTATGGTTCTTGCACACTGTACTTCTCCTCATGAGATCTATCTGTATATGAAGTTTGAACAAAAGTCTTTATAGAATTTCCGTTCGAGTTATATATATGCTCCGGACAAGAATTAAGTATGAAATCAACAAAGGGCAATAACTCCAAAAATACTTCAGGAAGAGTTATGATTCTTGTGCATTGCACTTCCGCTCAATGAGACCTATCTGTGTATGATGTTTGAAGTCAATACCTCAAAGACTTTTTGAGATATAATCTGGACAACAGCGTGACAGAAAGACAGTTCATAGTATACAGTATGATATTAATGTGGCTATAGCCATGTTAATTTTAGCCCCCTAAAAAGTTCTTTTAATTTGGCTAACTATGTAAATTTTCATAAACTTCACTTACTCTAAGGACAAAGTCCCATATATAACACCACTCTCATTAGCTCGGACAGATGGAAGGACAAATCTTCCTATGTTGAGCATTATATACAACAACATGCAAATTGCCACGACAGTTGCATGGGAGGATATGTTTACAAACATAGGAAAGGTTATATAAAATGATCTATAACTATGGCATTAGGGATAAGATAATCATATGCAAAAACTAAATACTTGTCAAGGTGCATAGATAAGGAATGTTATGAATACACAAATATGTAGTGATAAAAGAAATTTAAAAAAAGTATATAACATAACAAAACATAACATTAAATAAGCATAAAATGTTACATGTATTATCCTGTACAACATCATAAAGATAACAGAGAAGTTGAAACATAATTATGTTAATAAATGTTCAGTAATATATGGAATATATAAAAATGCATAACAAATTAATACAAATAAATTAACTTACATTTAATTTTACTGTACTCTTATGTTGTTAACTTCTGTGTTAGTTTTTAAAGTGTGATCTATAAATCCTGTGTAATGGACTATAGCCCTCAGGAGTAAATTTGTCCCAAATCTATAATGCATGATGATTGACAATAGCCACATTAATTCAATGAACAATACACCTTTTGAACAACAACAGAGTCTTTTAAAGCTGCACTCTCACAGATTGATGGTTCTGACAACTATTAATTTTTTTGTCTTGCAATTAGGCAGTTTTTGCGTAAATGTCTGGAAACCAGTGATATATAAGGCTGATGAAAAAAGAAAGGATCACAGTGTTTTATATTTACATATGAAATGGCTTAAACCGTTGCTTACGCTTTAAGAAAAATGAAGTTTTCGGCAGTTTTTCCAAACAATGTAGATATGTTCTACAGGGTGTTATCTTATAAGAATGACTGATTCTGAGACAAAAAAATATAAAAAATGTCAAATCTGTTAATCTGTGGGAGAACAGATTTAAAGCTGCACTCTCACAGATTAACAGTTTTTGAATGTTTGGTCTCAAAATCAGAAGATTTTGGTATCTGAATGCCTTCAATCTAGTCATATAAGATAACTCACAATATAACAGAGGTTGATTGTTTGGAATAACTGACGAAAGTTCCATTTTTCTTAAACCGTTGTTTTATACCAATTTATTATAGAGTCGCTCTCGAGTCCGTTTCCTGGGTCAAACCAGTACTGAGTGTCCATATGAGAAGTCACAAGAAAGTCCCCTGGCGGGGATCAAACCCATGACCTTTTGGTCGGGAGGTGAACACTCTACCTCTAAGCCACCCCGACCTCTTAAACCGTTAGTAACAGTTTAAGCCTTAAAACATCAATTTCGTACATAAATATGAACAACTGCGATCTGATCTTTTGTCAGCAGTCTTATATCACTGGTAACCACACATTAACGCAAAAATTACCTCATCCAATTAAAGGGACTCGTTCACAAATTGGCACCAAAAATATTTTTTTCACAGTTAGGCCAGAGTTTTTTAATAACTTGTTTTACACGAGCGCCGCACCTAAAAATGGCAAAACTCAAATAAAATTCAAATTCGCGATTTCATTTTTATTTTTTCCGACGCTCATTCCAATTTTCTCCATTTCAAAATAAAAAGAGTGTTATTAAACATAAATAACGTTATTTTATGGAAGCTGTCAAAAGTTTGAGGGAAAAAAAATATAACAATAAAATGTGTTTAAAAAAAAAAAGTTTTATTTTCCCCTATGGCACATTTTATGTCATTATACCCCCGACAAACGAAGTTTGAAGGGGGTATATTGGAGTCACCCTGTGGTCTGGCTGGCGGTCGGTCGGGCGGTCGGTCGGTCAGTCGGTCCGTTGCAATTTTCCTTGTCCGGAGCACAACTCAAAAAGTCTTTGATGTACTGACTTCAAACTTCATACACAGATAGATCTCATTGAGTGGAAGTGCATTGCACAGAAACCATAACTCTGCCTGCTGTATTTTTGGAGTTATTGCTCTTTGTTGATTTTCATACTTAATTCCTGTCCGGAGCATATCTCCAAAAGTCTATGAAGAATTGTTTTCAAACTTCATATACAGATAGATCTCATTGAGGAGAAGTGCAGTGCACAAGAACCATAACCCTGCCTGCAGTATTTTTGAAGTTATTGCCCTTTGTTGATTTTCATACTCAATTCAACTTAATCCTATACTTAATTCTTGTCCGGAGCATAACTCAAAAAGTCTTTGAGGTATTGACTTCAAACTTCATACACAGATAGATCTCATTGAGGGGGAATGCAGTGCGCAAGACCCATAACTCTGCCTGCAGTATTTTTGGAGTTATTGCCCTTTGTTGATTTCCATACTTAATTCTTGTCCGGAGCATATCTCCAAAAGTCTATAAAGAAATTGTGTCAAACTTCATATACAAATAGATCTTATTGAGTGGGAGTGCAGTGCACAAGAACCATAACCCTGCCTGCAGTATTTTTGAAGTTATTGCCCTTTGTTGATTTTCATACTCAATTCTACTTCATCCTATAATTCATTCTTGTCCAGTGCATAACTCAAAAAGTCTTTGAGGTATTGACTTCAGACTTCATACAAAGATATATCTCATTGAGGGGGAGTGCAGTGCACAATAACCATAACTCTGCCTGCAGTATTTTTGGAGTAATTACCCTTTGTTGATTTCCATACTTAATTCTTGTCCGGAGCATATCTCCAAAAGTAAGTCTATAAAGAAATTGTTTCAAACTTCATATACAAATAGATCTCATTGAGTGGGAGTGCAGTGCACAAGAACCATAACCCTGCCTGCAGTATTTTTGAAATTATTGCCTTTTGTTGATTTTCATACTCAATTCTACTTAATCCTATACTTCATTCTTGTCCAGACCATAACTCAAAAAGTCTTTGAGGTATTGACTTCAAACTTCATACACAGATAGATCTCATTGAGATGGAGTGCAGTGCACAAGAAACATAACTCTGTCTGCAGTATTTTTGGAGTTATTGCCCTTTGTTGAAAAGTACTGGATGGAATTTAATAAAACTTCATTCAATGATAAAGCGCAATGAGAGGAAGTGCAGTGCACAAGAACCATAACTCTATTGTAGTAAATTACTGAGTTATTACCCTTTGTTACATTTTCTTGTCTGGAGCATAACTTGAAAAGTACTGGATGGAATTTAATAAAACTGTATTCAATGATAAAGCGCTTAAAACCTTTTTAGCCCACCTGAGCACAAAGTGCTCAAGGTGAGCTATTGTGATCGGTCATTGTCCGTCGTCCATCTTCCATCGTCCGTCTTACGTCGTCCGTCGTATGTCGTCCGTCGGCATCAAATTTTTGCTTCAAACGACATCTCCTCCTAAACCACTTGGCCAATTTTAATTAAACTTCATAGGGATGTTCCTTGGGTGGTCCCCTTTTATTATTGTTCAAAGAAATTAATTCCATAGAAAACTCTGGTTGCCATGGCAACCGAAAGGAAAAACTTCAAAAATCTTCTTAAAATAAACCGTACGGCCTAGAGCTTATTTGGTTTGTATCATTGTCTAGTGGTTCTCTACCAAGATTGTTCAAGTTATACCCCTTGGGTCAAAATTGACCACGCCCTGGGGGTCACCTGTTTTACATAGGGATATATATAGGGAAATCTTTGAAAATCTTCTTAAAATTAACCGTAATGCCTAGAGCTTAGATATTTGGTGTGAAACATTGTCTAGTAGTCCGCTATCAAGATTGTTAAAATTATGGCACTGGGGTCAAAATTGACCCAACCCTGGGGGTCACCTGTTTTACATAGAGATATATAGTTAAATCTTTGAAAATCTTATTGTCCGAAACAGCTGGGCCTGGACCCTTGATATTTGTATGTAGCATCATATGGTGGTCCACTACAAAGATTGTTTAAATAATGACCCTGGGGTCAAAACTGGCCACGCCCTGTTGATCGCAAGTTTACTATAAACTATAACATTATTACTATAAAACCACAAGGCCCAGACCTTTGATATTTAGTATGTAGCTTCATATGGTGGTACTCTACCCAGTTTGTTCAAATTGTGTCCCTGGGGTCCAAGCTGGCTCCGCCCAAGGGGTCACAAGTTTCCTAAATACTTAAATATAAAAAAATATCCATGTTTTAAACCACAATGCCCAGACCTTTTATATTCGATATGAAGCATCATATGATGACCCTCTACCAAGTTTGCTCAAGTGATGTCCCTGGAGTCAAAGCTTGCCCCACCCTGTTTAACCTACTTTCTCATTTTTGAAGCTACAGCAATGATATTTGGACCATGTGTACAGTTTTGAAAACAAATATCAATTTTGTCCTCGGTTGACCTTGACTGTGACCATTTGACCTATTTTCTGATTTTTAAAGCTATAGCAATGCAATTTTGACCATATTTACAGCTTTGAAAACAAATATCAGATTCAATGTTGTTCTTAGATGATCTTGACTGTGACTTGTGACCTACTTTCTTATTTTTGAAGCTTCTGTATTGATATTTGGACCATTAAACTTTTATTATCTAACCTCGAAAATCTCATAATTATATAGACTTCAAATTTCAAATACATGCGCAGCTTATTGCCATAAGTGCATGATCCCCAGGTGAGCGCTTTAGGGCCACATGGCCCTCTTGTTTCTAACTTTAACAAAAACTTCAAAAAATGAACAACTGACTAAAGTTGTCATTTATAGGTTAGCTTTCCAAATAGTTGACTGCAATTTCATATCAGGGCGGCGTTCGGGGGTATTAATCGCATTTAGTGATAGCTCTAGTTTATATTTATTTTTATTTCCTCCTCCTAACCTACTTTTTCAAAAAATAATTCCGTAAAACAAGTTATTAAAAAACTCTGGCCTTATGCATCTAAAAGCACTTATTTTATCATTATTATACTATTGGATATCGATATTGAACACAAAAACACACAAAAACGTAGAAAAAGTGTATGCCTCTGGTGGGGTTCGAACCAATGTCGGTCAATCACGCATAGATTTAAGAACAAAACTCTTTATATCGCGTCCCTAACTCGGAAAAAATGAGGATTTCAACACATCGTTTTGAACATATATCAACATTTTTTTGAAGGGTTCCAGCTGTCAGAATCTTAGTTGTAACACTTTTAACGAGTTGCCACATTTTATTTCAAATAAAAGAAAATATCTGAAAAAGTGCAATTTTCAAAACGTGAACGAGTCCGTTGAAGACAACAGAAAAAAAAGTTGCTAGAACCGTTTATCTGTGAAAGATCTCTCACAGATAAACAGTTCTATCCAAAGGGAGGTATAATAAGTAGTTGAATCATCTGTCCCCTTGGTTTTCCGATCAATAACAGTTACTGAAGAATGCTACGGACCAAGGAAGGCATGATGGTCATGGCAGGCAGATGACTGACCCCTATTGTTTTTGAGGTCAGTACAGTAGGTCAAAGGTCAAGGTAAAAGTGATCTTTCAATGAATGAAAAAAAAATTCTGATCATAAACTAAAGAATGCTTAGGCCCACAGTCCTCAAACTTGGAAGGCAGTTTGGTCATGGCCGGCAGATATCCCCTCTCAATTTTGATGTCAGTAGGTCAAAGGCCAAGGTCACAGTGACCTTTCAATGAAAAACTGGTTTCCAATCACTAAAGAAGGCTTGGGCCCAATGACTGCAACCTTGGTAGGTAGTTTGATAATGGCTGGCAGATGATAACCCCTTTTGATTTTGAGATCAGTAGGTCAAAGGTCACAGTGACCTTTCAATGAAAAACTGTTTAGATCAATATCAATAACAGAAGAATACTTCGGCCCAAGGACCTCAAACTAAGTAGCCTGACCCTGTCAAGAATCTGTTCATGAACTGATGAACAGCTCATGAATTGTTCATGAACTGTCCATCAAGTTCTTTAAAAAATCATTAAAGTAATTCATCAAAAGCTTATGCACCAAAATTGATGAACTGTTCATGAACTTTTCATCAACAGCTCATGAGCTCTAGTTCGTGAAGGACTGCGGAACTTCTACCAGGAACTGCCAGACCCTGAGACAGTATTAATAGAGGAACTGTGGTTAGGCTTCAAAGAATGTTCCCAGGCCTTGATCAAAAAGCATGTTCCATCAAAAGCCGTCAAGGGCCAAAATAATCACAAGCCATGGATTAACAAGAAAGTCAAATCAGCTATAAGGAAAACAACCAAGCTATATAGCCGCATGAAGAAATCCAAGAAACAAACAGATATTAGGAAATATAAATATTGGATAGCTGAAGCTCAGAAGTATGAGAAGCAATCGTATTACTCGTATATAAACAACTGAATTGAACCAGACTTGGAAAACAAACAAATCAAACATGAAACGCTTCTGGTCGTATATAAAATCACTCCGTAAAGACAATACTGGCTTATCCCCGCTCAAAGACAAGGGTCGCCTCTTCAATGCAGCAGTTGACAAGTAAACATACTCAATCGGCAGTACCAGTCTGTATTTTACATTTTACATCCTGCGAATTACAGTATCGCTCACAAGTATATGTTGCAAGCTGCTAGAACACTGCATTGTTTTTTTTGTTTTTTTGTTTTTTTTATGTGTTACCTTTATAATCCTACGTTAAATTAAGTATTGTTGTGCCAAACGGTTTTGGTTTATTGTGAATTAGTTTTTTTCAGTGTGTTGTTTTAAAGATCTCATTAACAGGATTAAATAATTTTCTCGTTTGGGCCCTCTCCCGGAAACGCAGCATCTGCTCCTCTCTATGTAAATGTAGTGGGAGAACTCCAGACTCGTGTTCTAGTAAATGTTTAGGTGTTGAATTCAGCGCTCCCAGTGCTATCCTTAATGCCTTATTTTGGATTATATCTAATTGTTGAAGAAGTGACGGTGCAGCACATGAATAAACGTGGGATCCATAGTCAATTTTAGATCTTATCAGGGTTTTATATAAAATAATTAGCGATCTTCTATCCGAGCCAAAATCTGTTCCTTGTAGCATACGTAACACATTTAGATCTTTTTCACACTTGGCTATAAGATTATATATATGTGTATTAAAAGTTAATCGACGGTCCCAGATGAGACCTAAAAATGTAACACT
Organism: Cyrtodaria siliqua; assembly: GCA_037043455.1. Taxonomy (NCBI): domain Eukaryota; kingdom Metazoa; phylum Mollusca; class Bivalvia; order Adapedonta; family Hiatellidae; genus Cyrtodaria; species Cyrtodaria siliqua. The sequence continues at coordinate 15,945 of JAWPHD010013796.1, read as the reverse complement.
TTTATTGAATATAATTTTGGTATCTCCTAAATGTAAATCTAAAGAAACCCTGGAAGAGTTACCAAAGATCATACCTACTGTTTTATTAGGAGAAATGTCAAAACCCCATTTATTAGCCCAATCCCAAATTAAAGGTAAGCCCTTTTTGGGCTTTAATTTGTAGTTTATCAAGATTTTTCCCCTTTATCCAAGTGCTGCTATCGTCTGCAAATTGGCTAATTACCATTCCTGATTCTTTTATTATATCTGGCAAATCATTTATAAGTACATTAAAAAGAAGGGGGGAGATTATAGATCTTTGAGGGGTGCCCCTCTCGAGAGTCTCCTCATCCGAAAGGGAGTCACCAACTTTTACAGTAATTTTCCTGTCCTGAAGAAATGCCTTGATGAAGAAAAAACAATTACCTCTAATACCGAGGTCAAATAATTTAGAAAGGATTCCTTTATTCCAGGCAAGATCAAATGCTGCCTGTAAATCAAGAAAAATGGCTAAGACTGAATGGCAAATGTTTTTGGCAAAAATAATATCATGTTGAAGTCTTGCTAGTTGATCTTGGGTACTACGTCCCTTTCTAAAACCTGATTGCAATTTATTTATTAAGTTATTTGATTCTAAAAAGTGTTCTAGGCGGACTTTAACCATGAATTCCATAAGCTTACTAGGGTGAGAGGTGAGGCTAATGGGACGGTAGGATTTAGGGTCGTTTGGGTCTTTATTCGGTTTTAAAATGGGAATAACGCAGGCAAGTCTCCAGGAAGCAGGGTATTTTTTGGAGGACCAAATGTTATTATAAAGTAATAGCCAAATATTGAGGGTGGAGTCGGGCATGTTCTTAAATAAAATATATGATATTTTGTCCGGTCCCACAGCGGAATCTTTTCTGCTATTTATCGCATCTTTTAATTCGAAGAGAGAAAAGGGGGTATTAAGTAAATAGTTAGTGTCATCATCTTCATTTATATCAGTTAGTTTTGTATTAAAATTGTTTTCGTAATTATGTTGATAATCATTGGTATTTTTGCTGAGATTGTTTTTGCTCGAAACTTGTGAAAAATGTTTAGCTAAGAGATCCGCTTTATCTTTGTTCGTAGTTGCATATTGCAGGTTGGTTTTTAATAGTGGAATGGATGAGAAGGATTTTCCTCTTATTATATTTATTTTATTCCAAAAATGTTTTGTATTTGTTTGCTTTAAAGAACATGAGGTTATGAATTCATCCCAGTTGCTTTTTTTTGCTTTTGTAATAATTTTCTTTGAATCATATTCTGCTTGCTTAAAATTGTGTAGGTTCACTTCGGATGGATCTTTTTTAAGTTTGTTGAGCATGTATTTACGTTTTATAACGGCTTCTTTGCATTCAGAATTCCACCATTGGACGTTATTCTTTCTAGGCATATTATTGTAGATAGGGACGCTTTGGTGGACTATATTAAGGATAGCGTCCGTGATGTTATTATTAAAAATATCTATATCTTCTGTAATTAAATCATCAGGTTTAAGTTTTTGACATAAAATATCAAAGAGGTCCCAATCTGCTTTATTATAATTAAACCTATCCTGATTGTAATGCTCGTGGGAGATCTTCTCCGAAAACAATTGGACTGAAAGAAAGATGGGGAAATGATCGGATCCCCAGTTGTCATTTAAAACGGACCAATGGACAATTAAAGATAGCGAGTTTGTGCAGAAGGATAAGTCTATGTGAGTAAGGTTTCCCGTCCCTTTATCTAAGCGTGTTGATGAGCCATCATTTAATAAAAATTAATTATTTTCATCTACCCAAGTTAAAATTTCTTTGCCTTTATTATTTGAGTTATCAGACCCCCAGGCCTGGTGATGGGCGTTGAAATCTCCAGTAATAATCACATTTTTAAATTTATATTCACTTTTTTTATTAGTGATATGATTAAGTGATTTCCTATTACAATTTCTGGAATAAAGATTAGATAAACTAAAGAAAAAGTCTTTATAAAATATTTTAAACAATTGGACTTCAATTGTGGTTTCATTATCATTATCAGTGGGGTTGTCAATATCGATGACTTCATAATTAATGTAATTCTTAAAATATACTGCCAGCCCCCCACAGCTATTATCTTTCTTAAAGAATTTAAATTCATGTCTGAATCCTGGAATAGATTTAATGTTATTTTTATTAAATTTAGTTTCCTGTATACATAGGATGTCTACTTCGGGATTAAGATCTAAAAAGAGTTTAATTTCAGCATGTTTGGTATGCGTTAGCCCTCCCGCATTAAAAGAAATAATATTAACTGAATCATTCATTTCAAAAAATGATTGATACTTTTCTTAATGTCTGAACTTCGACGCTTGGTGGCTATAGATGTAGAGATGGTCTTTCGTGGAGTCTAAGTCCCTTTAAGGGAACCTGGTATTTTTTTAGGTGTTTTTAAAAGCCTATTTTTCTTTAAATTTTTATGGTTTGTTATTCGTAATTGGATATCTCTGTCTGGTTGGGAATTGACTATGAGAGGGCTGGATTTTGTGCTTATTCCCTTAACTAGAGGGGGATTAATGGCCTTAAGTAATTCTCTCTGAAAATGTGAGATTAATAAGGGGCCAGAAGGTCTAGTTTTTTCATTTATTAATCTGATAGTAATTTTAGTTAGTACATCTATATTTGTTTTTATAATATTGGAATTATAAGTCACATTTATTCTATTGGGGGAAGTTTGGGAGGAAGATTCATGAACTATGGGGTTAATCCAAATTGGGGTACTAGGGGTTGGGGTCTCGTCGAATTCGGCCAGGTCCAGGATCGACCTTTGTATGATAGTAATGTTTGATGACCAGCTCGAATCGTAAGTGTTTTCCTGTGATAATACTGACGAGTTTTGAGTCACGTTAAATAAACTGTTATCTCTGAATTGGTTTGGGGTCGATTGCTTAAAATCAGGGTTTGGTGAGTTTGTTGGAGTGACAGTATTACAGACTGAGATTGTAGGTTTACTGACGATCTCGGAAGAGGCGGAGTGGTTATCTATAAGAAGAGGATTTAACTGCATTGGGGACACCGTTTCTTCAACTAATACTTTAATTTCTTTATTGCATACTCGGGACAAGGTAGTGGTACCATCCAATAATCTAGGAGGTGTATATGGTTGCTCTAGGCACGCGTTTTCTTCTATAGAGTCATTGATAGTAATAATTGAGTTATTTGTCTCAGTAGGAATTTTAGTTAGTTTAGATGGAGCAAGGACAGGTTGGTTGAGGCGGACAATTTGACCGTTTTGCCTGTAGAACCTATTTACTTTGGGACCCCAGAAACTACTCTGTAACATTTCGCTATCTAGCTCAGTTTCCATATCCAATTTGTGATTGTTCTGGGTTTTAGTTTTTAATCTATCGGGAGAAGTAGAGGCTTGGACTTGAGACAGTAATATAGGATGTTCTTTAAAGGGGCGTACTATTAAGTCTAATAGGGAGGGAATATGTTTTTCCCCAAGTTTATTTGTTATTTTTATTAAAGGGGTTGACGCGTTATATTGAGCAGCTGGGGCGGTCGATAAAGTTTTCCCCTTATTTAGTTCGCTACTGTTAGTATTGGGGGTAATGGGTAAGACTTCCGTGTCTGGGGTTGAGTTAATGGGAGTATAGGAAGTCTCCCTATGGGTTGCTATTGGGGTTGCAACAACGGAGGGGAATCAGTAGAAGATTTAACCTGTTTGTTGGGACAGTCTTTATCTTTTACTAGTTTATCATGGTTTGAAAGATCCTCCCATCCATTATTATCCAAAACATTCCAAGTACTAGTCTGTGGGGAAGGGGCACAATAGTCTTCTGAGTTAAATTCAGACGTATGTTTCTTGCTTGTGATTTACAGTAGAAGGGTGGGAGGCGTGAAACATTTTGTTAGCCACATACCACGAGACCTTTTTACTTTTCGAAATAAGAGATATACTTGTGGCTATTGAATAAATAGGACAGCCTCTATAGCGGGTGGAGTGTGTCCCTCTACAATTGACACATTGACTTGTGTGATGATTTTGGGCGCATTTTACGCAAGTTTCCACCCCGCGACATTTGTCAATTTTATGGCCAAAGCCTTGGCATTTGAAACATCTAATTGGCGGGGGGATATAATCTTCTACGTCAAAAGAGGTGTATGTTTCGTGAATAAGAAGCTTTGTGGGGAGACACTTCCCAGCGACAACAACCTTAACTGCTCCTGTATTAGTTCCATATTTGTTTGGGAGTACTGTAAGAGAAAGGATGTTTGGGGATTTAAGATCCTGGTCCAAGAATTTTAATAGTAATTCATCTAAGTCAGTGTCAAGAGGGACGTGATGAATAACACCTTCTCGAGTAGTGTTTGTTGGGATAAACGCCTCAACATGGATAGAATTGAAACACAGAGGTTTTATTTTCAGAATAGAATTTGTGGACTCTGCCGATTTTGTTTCTAACAGCAGATTTCCTGATTTAAGGGGTACTATTCTGTTGATTTTATTTTTGAAGGTTGTTGAGATGATGGTAGAGAGTTTGATAATGGGAATCTGTTGAGTCAGAGGGATGTTGTTTTTAGATTTGAGTATTAATTTGTACGACCAGGTATTGTTTGTTAAATGGTGTTTGTCGCTGCCGGATAGGGCCCCACCCTGTCTATCCATCAAGTTATTTGTTCGAGGTTGCATTATAAAAAGTTCTGAGAGTATAAGGATAAGTCGGAAAGTAACTAAAAAATAAAGTTATAAAGATATACTAGTCCACAGACGGCACACTGTTAACACAGTTTATATGGTTACATTTATATATAATAATTGTACAACACCCTGTACTATATACAAGTGTAAGAATGACACTATTTCAAATATAATTGACGTAACAGTATGCTGTTGTACTAAAATAAATGACACTATTGAAACACTATTTAACCTAATAAGAAGTGATTGTCAAAGTAAAACACGCTAAATTTACAACGGCACTCTGTTAACACAGTTTAAATGATTACATTTATATATAATAAATGTACAACACCCTGTACCATATAAAAATGTAAGTATGTCACTATTTCAAATATAATTCACGTAACAGTATGCTGTTTTACTAAGATAAATGACACTATTAAAACACTATTTAACTTCATAGAACTAGTGCCGTACAGTGCAGTGTAATGTAATGCAGTGCGGCTAGTCTATATATGTACGCAGATAATGTCAGCGTATCATTCAACCTATGCACTCTATAGCATATCTATATTTAGAAAAAGTTGACAATCTACACTAAATGTCAACGTATTATGACCAGCTGATGCCCTATTTTTAGCTAAGTTGTTCAAACCGCAAGTGTAAGAGAAACGTTTCACCTACGTTTTGTATACGTATTTACTTTAAAAGCGAATCTAAGACTCAAAATAAATGTACACCACCCTGTACTATATAAAAGTATACTAATATTGTAATTATTTTAGATGCGAGTATATATAAAATATACTTTACGGTTTTGATCTACTTTACCGTGACAATGAAGTATAGTTTCGAAACTGCCAATACTATGATTGAAAAATACCTATTTTTATATTTGCAACACTGTTCGGTTTTAATTTAATTTAATTCACCAGACCTTTAATGAAGTAATTACTGTAGTTACTGGGTAAAGTCACCCTTATGATATGAACTCACTTTTTATAACTATGTAGTTTTATTATGCAAATCTATTGTTTAATATATTTGTGTAGCGAGTACACGTAAACTATACTTTATTATTTTGTCCTACTTGTTATACTTGAACTAATTTATCTCGTGCGTGCTCGGTCAACCTGAATCAGCTTTGTAAAGGCGATTGTGTCCTTGACGGACGTGTCAAAAACAATGGGAGCACGTGGAATATACACATAGCGCTCACCGAGTTATGTAAATTTCGAACAAGACTGGTGTAAACAACTTTTCTACTTCTAATGAAAACTGGCTAGTATCCTAAAACATGACGGAAAAATATAAGCACTTATAGTAAAAAGTCAAATGTTGTGAGTTATACTGTCTGACGGGGTGGTTTTACCCATCCCATCCTACAGTAAACACTCTATATTGCAGTTCATATGTTGATTGCCCCTTGAAGTAACTCAAAGAGCAAGCATGTCTTGTTATGGAACTGCGGTATAGCTATCAAGCTATTTAGAACCTAAACAGTATAGTAAAAAGTTAAATGTTCTGATGGGGTGGTTTTACCCATCCTACAGTAAAAACCCTGTAATGCAGTCCATATGCTGATTGCCCCTTGAAGTAACTCAAAGAGCAAGCATATCTTGTTATGAAACTGCTGTATGCTATAAAGCTATTTAAAACCTAAACCCTATCCCTAAATATTAAAAATTAATCCTAGTTAAAAATAGAAGTAAAATGAATTCACACCAGTAGATCGGTAGACAAAAAACGTCTGACCCGATCGAGGTGAGAATGATATTGAGGACATGTTCTTTCTTTCTAAGGTTTATAGTCCCTCTACCATATGAGCCCCCGGGAAGAATCCCCCGTTGACTCGGCATTATGTTTGGACTAAAAAGATTTTGATTTTGAATTTTGAATTGAGAGACTCCGCCTCAGAGTCGACCAAAGTGTCTGAATTGTCTGCCAAATATATAATCATAGCACTGGCGGTTAATTTAACCTAATTTCGCGCGCTATGATAATGGGTGTGTTTGGTGGTTTTTTAAGCTGTTTTTGATTTACTGTGTGTTTGGGTCCGCAACTGCATTACTTGTTATAATTGGTTTGTCCTGGGGTGACGGGCCGTGGGGCGATGTGGGATACGCGTACTGCCCTGCTTGTTGCCTGACATGGTACCGTATTTTATATTAATACCAAGTGACCATAGCCCTCTTTTATGGGGCCACGGCCCCTGGTTTGGGGTTTTGGGGCATTGATGTGGTATGCGCGTACTGACATATATTTTTAACTGGTCATTGTTTTGGGGTTTATTGGGCTTCTCACTTTTTTACTTGAAATTCAAGGGCAGCAGTTGCGTACCAAAGGTGTATATTGATGTATTTTGGGTTATTATGCCTCTGGGCACGAGGCTTGAATAGTGTCTGGGCGTGGTCAGTTTGGATCGACTAGGGGGAGGCTAGGAGCCTGGGTTATGTCTTGTAGGTTGAATCTCGAATGCGTTGATGGTTTGATGATTCTTGACGATGCCCAGGTGCACGTCTGCCACTCACTTGAGTTTTGTGACAGCTTGTGCCCCTGGGCCGTAGACCGCGCTAACGTAGATAGGTTGGATTTGCAGGTCCGGCATCCATCTTCAAGACATCTTGGCGCATTATACTGACATATTAGTGAGATTCTAACCTATTATTGACCATACCTTTTGCTGGTTTTTAGTAACATAAAACGGCCTCATCTTTAGATTATTATTTACATTTTGGACTTGGGCAACTAGCCTTTATTGGTACATGAACATATGGTGGTTTTTATATACCTGAAAAGAGTATTCGTTAATACACAGGACTATTTGACAGACAGTCATACAGACAAGCATGCATACACAGACCACAAACAAGTGTCAAATTATATTACTTTATCAACATCACCCCTAAGGTCTAGACTCAAGGTGTATATTGGGTATATTCACACCCCACTGACGTGACATATCGCTAAAACAACACGGCGATCTTCAGGTAGACAACCTTGCCATGCATCTTTTATTAGGGGTAATACACACATACTGGTGTGACACTACATGTAAATCGCTATAACAACACGATCGACAGGAGTACATCTATTTTTCACACTTATTTAGGCAACTAGGTAGCTATATTTTCGCTCACATTATCTGGTATATTACACCTTTATCAAAACTCCTATTCATAATTTTGATAGAGCATCATCAAAAAAACTGACCAATCAGTGACCAGGAATAAGACATAACCAATACATTCTGGTAGGTGATAAACTTGGTCTTTATCCTTGATGTTCAACCAAGTTTACGGTTAAAATTAAGGTATCTACAGTGTGATTCTTTTAAAACCCTGCCTATTTCATACACATTCATGCAAATTGATTCAATATATGTATCTTTTAAGATCAAAATCTTGAAAATTATCGTCTTTTTACTCTGCCAAAGAGTTTTATTTTACTATAGAACCTAAGGATAAAAACCGAGTAACGCAAATTTTATCACCTACTGAAAATAAAACAAAATCTCAACATCTCTGTAATGCAAAATTATGAATTGCTTGTCTTGAACGTACGTTAAATTCAAAGAAACATTAATTGCTATTTGATTTATTTATAGATATTTTATTAGAACTGGACAATTTGAGCGAACGATTTAAAAACGGAACCCCTTCGTCAATCTTTATCTTTATTGACGCTTCCGTAGTAACTGTGTTATTCGACATGCGCATGTGATGTTATTCGACATGCGCATGCGCGTAACTGATCTCGTACCGCTTTTATGGAGAACAAAGGGTGGTCACGAGAAATCGCGATAAAGCGCGAGGTTTCATATCTGTTTGTTGTTAGATCTGTGGTTATTTTGTACAGATTTGTGGAGAAATATTTTCTTTAAAAGAATTCTGAAGGACAGCAGAAATGTATGAAAAATATTCAAACATGCTTCCTTCTTTTCATTTTAATTTACTATTATTGTTAGTAGAACAGTCGGAAGGCTAATTTAAAGTACGGAAAGTCCGAGATGCGGTGAAAAATGTCTAAATCCGAGAGAATTGAAAAGGCTCCGAGTCCGAAAAACCTTAAAAAATGTCTCAATCCGAGAAACGTTGAAAATGGTCAAAATTCAAGAAGCAATCAAAAAATAAAAAGTGCGAGGAAAGTTGGTAAAAACCTAAGTCCGAGAAGCATTGAATAAATCTTAGTCCAAGAAGCGTTAAAATCTCTACTGAGTCCAAGATCCAATAAAAAATTATAAAAAGACAAAGTCCGAGAAGAAGCATTCATTGAACAAATCTAAGTCAGGAAATCATTAAAAGGTCTGTCAGAGAATAGATGCATTAAATTATTCTAAGATTGAAAACATTAAAACAAACAAAGTCTGAGAAGGGCGTTACATGAGACGGATCACGTGAGACTTCAATTATTATCCCAGGTACATAGTCAGAAAAACAGGAAATAATAAATGATGTAAACTTAAGGGAAAAAATGCATCTCTGTATTAATAATCAAATGTATTGGTGCGTATCAAATATCTTGACTGCATTTAGCTGAAAAATGTAATTTTATTTTAGTACACAGTATTTATGTCTGATAATAATATTTTGCTAGTGTTGTGTGAATCTGAGGTCGCAGGTTCATAAGCGAAACCAAGAGTTACGTCAAATGAAGCGGGCAGAAAGTACTAACAACGTATCTGGTACAAATTTGGTTGTTAGGAGGATCCACTATGTTCATCACAGTTTCTCTGCGTTTTTGGCTGGGGTGCGAAAGCGTTGATGTGCATACTTCAAACGAAAATACCCGTCACCTTGTAACGCCCAATTACATGGATTTTGAAACCATGAGCCATTCTCATTAATTCAAAGCAAAAAAAGAGGATTTTGATGTAAAAATAGCGGGTTTTTTCCTATTTTTTAGTTTCTAATTAATTGTTTAAGATAGGGATAATCAAATGAAATGGTTTTTAATGAAGTTTGATAAAGGCATATCAGATGTCATAAACAAAATTACCTAACAACACATGATGGTATATTATCTGAGTCATAAAACCACTACTACAGGTAGTTTGAGATTTTCAACTAACAGGAAGTGAATTTCCATTGAAGTTGATCAATGGTCATAAAACCCCTACATCACCACAGGAGTCTGATTGAAGTTTATAATGGGTCTTAAATCTCAGGAATGTTGGGCTGGAGTAGTAGTATAAGGTTTTATTTTTCCTCGCCGTTGGCAACTAGTCCTTTTGGCGAGGTTTTCAATAGTAGTTTATTTATAATAATCTTAGTCGTTTAAATAATTTTACTTATGCTTATCAATCACGCACGGATGGCAGGATCCAAGCAGACGCAAGACAAGGCAATAGATGGTTTGCAGGGACACAAGACGATTAACTTGGTAGAGGCTGAGTGATGGGGACACAGGTGGAATAAGCTCATGTTGGTCTATTTTATATATAAAATTCAATCGAGGATTATTAATAATAATTTTATTTTCCAGCGCCAGCGCGTCACCATTTCATAAAAATGATTTCACTAAGGAATGTACATATATACCTAATCCATGTTGTGTCTGCTTCATGCTCCCTTCCAAAGGGAATGGACTCTTATAATTATAAGCATATAATGTTAAAAAAGAAATCGTCAAAATGTCCAGTGTTGTTAGTAAGACATCACTCCAAATCTCTCAATATAAAATAATTCAGTATGAGTTTTACGCTTATGAGAGCAAAAACGTTAAATGGAGTGTGTCCCTCGCCAAAGCCACGGGGAGGCCACACTGGGGAGGGCATGAATCAGAGGTATACATAGGTTTTACATGTTAATATAATGTACCCCGTTATCCCGATGTGTGCGTCAGATCAAACTAAAAATAGCATCTTCCCAGCTGTTGATATAAAATCAATGTGAAGTAATAAGCATATATAAAACTAAATAGGACAGCCAGGAATTTGTATTGACTTAACTGTTGATATAAAAGAACCAAATATTAAAATCACACACCGGGGCTGGTGGGGTCATACAAAGTAGTGTTACATGGAATTATGGAATTATACGACATAAGGGAGTGGGAGTGGATGGAGTGGGGGGGGGGGGGATATGTAACTTAGTAATATTATTGTTTATAAGATAAACATTTAGGACATTTTTAGGACATATTTAATATTTAATAAGCATCTCCATGACACCAAAAGTATAGGGTTGACCCCACACTCATCCTGTCATGGAGTCCTATCAAAAGTCAGCTAGACATGTCCACGACGCCATGAGGTAGGGCAGTCCCCCACTCACTTAGTCCTGGCCGCATTACATATATAAAAGTATGTGATGGTCCTGGACCGTTGTGCCTGCGTTGTCCATCAGACTCAAAAATCGCCCCAACGCGTCCACCGGATCAGTCCCATATTATAACTGTATCAATTAAGTGTTTATAATATTCATATGAAGATTAACGTACGTCTCTGTGTTGACTACCACCCAGAGAGCCAGTACAGCGACCGTCTAACCAGGTGGCAGGCAGTATTGAGTATGACCCAAATTTCGTCTACTATATATGTTATTCTTAAGAAGTTTATTATATTCTGTTGTTACTTACGTAGACTAATAGTAATCATATGACGTTTATATAATGTTAAATACGACGATTATCTGCACTCTATAGAAAGGGTTTACAATTTGGTTTAAAATTATACTGAATAACGAATTTAAATCAAACCATCGGTGTTTTCGAGCCCAGCAGACAAACATACAAGCTAATCCACTGGGCGTCCAACATTGTAGTTTAGGTCTAAATCTTCTTTTCAAATTGTGTGCCCAGGATGAAAGAATTGAGAGCGCTAAATACTTGAACTCCCATGTTTTTTGATAGGATCTAAAATGTAAAGTTAAATTAAAGGGTAATGATAAGTTTAGCAATTTTAATTTTAAGATATCTCTCTGTATTTCAAACTGACTACAATCTAGTAATAATGTTCCGTAGTAAAATGGGACTTAGGCAGTTAGGACAATCCTTCTGAAGGTCGTTAATTATGTGGCTGCCTTAAAGACACATTTCGAGCCTATTGTATTTGTGTGTGGGGGGGGGGGGGGGGGGGGGGAACTGTAAATCGCTGTTAGAAATACATTTGCACAAGAAAATTGAGATTATTAGTGTTTTGTCAAAGGATGAGGCCCGTCCCATAAAGAGTGTATACGGTAATAATGTAGTAAAAATTATAACCGTTTTGTATTTTATGTGCCTTGTATATATGTTAAAACAACTATGCATAGATGGATTTTTTTTAAAGACCCGTGTTAACAATTAATAGTTATTAATATTATCAATAACTTCTCTGCCATTTTTTTAGTAAATCTCAAATGCAAGAAACTCATCGGACTTCAAAATTCAAAAATCGTTGTCATCTGTCAGTGTTTTTGATCACCTGAGCCGAAGGCTCAATGTGATGTTTTGGAATCACTCTTCGTCCGTCGTCCGTCCGTTGTCTGTCCGTCGTCCGTCGTCGTCGTTATCTTTTGCTTCTGACGACCTTTTCTCAGAAACCGTTTATCGGAATTCAATCAAATCTTATATGAATTCATTAAAATGGATTTTATAGTTGCACCAAAAATAAGGTCATTTGGCGACATTTCAGCTTTTTATTGGTGGAGGAAGACCCCAGGTGCAAACCCGGGAAATGTTTTCGTGCACGGGTGCGCACCCTGAGTAAGAACCACCGACGTTCCGCAAGCAAGCTGGATAGCTTGATACTCATACTTAACAGTCCTGGCCCCATGGGGAATCGAACCACAGCGGTGAGGGACATGTGATTTCAAGTCTGAGACCACTCGACCACGGACAACCACCAAGTTTATGTGAAGCACATTATATGTTTGTTCGAATGGTGCACCTGAGGTCATAAATGCCCACCGCATGGGGCTTATCCGTTTCTTTAACAAATCTTAAAAAATCGTCTGCAACAAATACTAGATATAGAGATGTGATATTTTGCATGTAACATCGTCTTATGGTCCTCTAACTAGTTTGTTCTAATGGTGAACCCTGAGGTCTAAATTTGGACCCGCACCAGTGGTCACTATAAACATAGACTTATATAGGGAAACACTTCAACATATACATCTCTGAACTACAATAGCCAGAGGTTTAATATTTTGCATTTACCTTAAGGTTATGGTCATCTACCAAGTTTGTTCAAATCGTGACTCTGTGGTCAGATTTAAACATTTCCTGTTCTGCTTCCTTTTAGTGTATTTATATTCATTCATTCATAACCTTTCCTTATTCAAAATGAATCCGTACGGAACTCTATTATGCTCCGGAAAAGATTTTTCAAAAATGGGAGATAATTAAAAAAAGTAGTGAAGCTAGAGTATGGTTCCTATGAACTGCAACTCCCGTCTCATTATCCTTATCATTCACAGAAACTTTAATCAAGCATACTTTTTGAGTTATGGCCCGACAAAAAGCGCATGGACGCACGACGCACATACCGTGACGGACGGAAAAAGCGGCGACTATATGCTCCCCCATAATAACAATCTAGTGTTTTTTTATGTACAATATATCTTATATCAAAAACTAAGGTAATAGTAATGGAAAAGAAAAAAAACTGTGATGGGGCCCTTCAATATAATGGTCTCTGTAGTAATCAGTTCCAGCGAGAAGGTAAGCAGTTAAAAGCATGCTATCCATGACTTTCAACGACTACAATCAGCTGGGAAATGTGTCCTTTAACTAGCCGGTAATAGATTGTACCCCATTCTCAGTCTTGTAATTACTTTATCGATAAGCGTATTGGTAGAAAATGGTTCCTGAATTTTGAGGTTTGTTTTAAGTCTAGAGAAAGATGGAACTTGTTAATTTGATTAGTTAAATAATGATCTACTTTGTTGTTTATATTTTCCGAATTTTGTGAGTAAATTTCAGTTATTCCTAAAGGGATTGGTTTTGTCCGACGGCAGTGGTGTCCAAGGCTTGTCGGCTTTTTCGTTACTGACAATACCAACATGAGCCGGGGGCAACCACTCCAAGTTTACAGAAAGTTTTAAAATATGGCTATCATTTAATTATATAGAATATTTGTCAGAAGATCAGGGCGAGTTCTACTCGTTCGTCTTTAATAGCCATAAGACTTGAAGGCGGAGTCTGAGGAAATAACTGAGAATGGAGGCTTTGTATTAATAATCCATTTAAGGGCTCTGTCTATAGCGACTAGCTCCGCGGTAAAAATTGAGAGACCGTCCAGAGATTCTAGTAATTTTAGTAATATCCTTTTGTGGTATAACAAAAGGCTGATGCTACACGTCCTGAGACCGGGTCTTTGGAACCATCTGTATAAATTTGTAAAAAGTTATTATATTTACTATCCTTATGTTGTAGGAAGTTCAGTTTAATGTCATGATGCTTCATCGATTTTGTTTATTATAGAGGAAAGGGAAATGTCTACATTAGGTTGGATTAGAGTCCATGGAGGGACCACTCCTACTGAAAAATCTGCAATTTGATATTGGTCAGGTCATATTCCTCTTTAAATTATAAATGGTTGTGCCGAATGGCTTGGGATTTTTACTAAATCTATTAAGACATTTAGTATTTACAAAAATATGATATTACTGGATGTATTCCTTTTTTGTCTGGACCCTGGCCCAGAAACGAGCATCTGTTCTTATCTATGAATATGTAATGGCAAAACGCCCAGCCTCATGTTCCAAAAAATGCTGTGAGTAGAATTTAGGGCTCCCAGTGCTGTTCTAGACATTTATATTGTAATATATCGAGTCGATGAAGTAGTGATTTTCAGGCACATGAATATACATGGGGATCCGAATCAAGTTTGGATCTTATTAAGGTTTTATATAAAAAGTGTTAATGATTTTTTATCGGATCCGAAATCAGTAACTTTTAGCATTCTAATAAATTTAAATCCTTTCCATTTGTTTAAAAGGTTTATATATATGGGCTGTAAAATTTAACCTCTATCCCAGATTAGCCTAAAAAATGACTGTGTTGGCTTAATTATTTTAGTATTACCAGAAAAAGATCTGTAGAAGTGTAGGGCGGTATTTCCAAATGATAATCCCTGTAGTTTGATTAGTGGAGATTTTAAATCCCCATTTATTAGCCCAATCCCAAATTAAGTTTAGTCACCTTTAGTGCTTTAGCCTTGGTAATGTATCTATACGTTTTCCCAGAAATCCATGCGCCACATCATCAGCAATTGACTAACGACCAAAACCGGAATCCTTGAACTACATTAGTTGGTAGGTCCGTTAATTAGATGTAAAAAGGACCGGAGAAATAATAGATCCTTGTGGAGTACCACGTCTATAGTTCTTCTTCAGAAAGATATTCATCAACCTTTACCTGATTTTTCTATCCTGGGAGGAAAGGCCCTTGACAAAATAAAATTAGTTTCCTCGGGAATTCCGAGGTCCAAAATAATTTGGATAATATTCCAGTATGCCAGGGCTAGATCGAAAGCCGCCTGGAGATCAGAAAGATGGCTAGAACAGATCGGCTCTTGTTTTTAGCAAATAAGATGTCATGTTGAAATCGGGCTAGCTGATCTTGAGTGCTACGCCCTTTTCTCTAAATCCTGACTGAAATTTATTAATTAAACCCTTAATTCTAAAAAGTGTTCAAGAGTCGGTTTTTTAACCATAAATTCTATTAGTTTACTTGGATGGGACGTTAAACTGATAGGTCTAAAAGATTGTGGGTCGTTTTTTTATTAGGTATATGTATTGGAATGACACAGGCCAGTCCTCCAGGATTCAGGATAGTAATTAGAAGACCATATTTTCTTATACAGAGGAAGCCAAATATTTAAAGTAGAATCCGGCATATGTTTGAAATAGATGATAATGAGAGTTTATCGGGTCCCACGGCTGAATTTTTTCTGCAACAATTGCATCTTTTAATTCCACTTAGAGTAAATGGTATATTTAAGGTGGAATCGTCAATGTCAATATTATTATTATTTATTTTATTTTTAAATTCGGTTTCAAAGACCGTCTGATAATTGATCGTTGCCTCTGAAAATTTTCCTATGCTGAAAACTTTGGCAAAGGTGTTTAGCTAGTAAATAGCTTTGTCTTTGTTGTTGTGGCATTCTGAAATTTGTTTTAAGAAGGGAATGCTGGAAAAAGAGTTTGCCACGTATTTTATTAATTTTATCCCAAAATGTTTTTGAAATTTGTTTTGTTTTAAGGACAAGTATTAATGAATGTTTCCCAGTTATTTTTCTTTGCTTGGGTTATAACTGTTTTTAGCTTCTGTTCCCTTTTAAAAAGCGATTTAAAAACAATTGATCTGTAT
>JAWPHD010013795.1:0-65722 GCA_037043455.1 Cyrtodaria siliqua | reverse complement strand
CTTTCTCTAACTAACTGCACTTTTTTTTTACAAAACATCTTGGGATTTCCTTGGAATATGTATGGAATTAAGTGTGCAGTATATGTAATATATAGCGGAAATACGCACCCTGCGTTTCTTTTTCCTTTCAGTATACATGTACGTATTTAAATCTATGACCCAAGCCAAAACAGGTTGGATGTTTTCAAAATCTGCTCGAAGGTGTTATTGCCAATTGCCTGTTGGTTACGACAATAGCTTGCTGTACCAAGCATTACATACAATCTCCACACAAAGTTATCGTTCCTTGCACTCACATTATCTCTGCTATCTGTTATCTCTGCTAACTACTAAATTACAAGATTTTGGTAAAACCTGTTAAATTGGAATATGTTTGCCTGAAACTTATTTATTTCTTGTGTAAATATAATTTTCAGAATGTCTGCAAATTAGATGTTGCAAGATTTGAAATAATGCATGAAAACAATTTAGTTTTAATCGGGACTATTTTACTACAAAAATAAAACGTACTTAGGTCTCCTCAATCGAAACGCATATGAAAACATTTCAAACCGAAGCTCGATAGCAGAAAATTACTAAAAATAATTAACTCGTAGAAATAAAAATTTAAATTATTTAATATAAGTGTATATTTTGTCTTTGCAGACCACGCAAAAGTATTTATTATAAACATCGTTATAACTTTTATGAATAATCACGTGACCTAACCGTTCGCCCTACTTCCTTTGACGTTGACGGAGTCAATGAGGAACGAGGGTAGAGATTGCATTACATAGTGTATGGCAATTTTTTGTAATCACATGGCCTCAGCTATCGTCACGTGATTTGTGTGGTCGCAGGGATTATTGGCTACAATATCACTGCGCGGAGATTGAGGTGCGGCTTTGACATGTTTATTTCACAATACGCATAGTGTTCACAATACGCATAGTGTGAATGAATGGCGAGAACTGTTAAATGACCGATTCGGTGTATTTTTTAACTGAGAACCAAATGTGTGTGATTCAAAAAATGGCAGTGTATTTTAATAAATGAATATTGTAGAGCTAGTGGCTGATTTACAAAACAGCATATTTTGCATTTTGTTCATTGGACCAAATTTCACTCAATCTAATTAAAATCATATCTAATTACGCTTTCACCGTCCACTATAGTAGGGTAGAGTATCGTAGCATGATAAAGGGTCTGATTTTAATGACATTGCATTTCACTTGCCTGACATCTAATGTGTTTCCCTCGGAAGTAGTGCGAAGTAGTTCGAGTCAAAACAGTAACAGAAGTTACAGAAGTTAAATTTGCATTTACATAAGAGAGTTGTCAACTGGGGAATTTCCTTTCTATCAATTCGTCAAATTATGGGTAATATTTGTTTTTAGCTCGACTATTAGAAGAATAAGAGCTTATTTAATCACCCCGGGGTCGGCGTCGGCGTTGGCGTCGGCGTCCCACATCAAGGTTTGCGTGTAAGCTGTGTTTACAAGTCTCTTACATTTCTTATCCTAGCACAACCTCCATTACACCTTCAATTCCTAGGGAACCCGTCCTTATAGCATTATCTTAAGGGCTGTATAGGCAATTTTCGTTCCTGTAACCCATGGGCTCTCATGGAACCCAAATTATGATAGCCAATAAAATGTGTCCCATTTCACATCAAATTTTGCGTGTAAGCTGTGTTTACAAGTCTATATCTCTTCCAATTCTTACCCTAGCACAACCAAATTTGGCCATTAGCTTCCTTATAGCATTATCTTAAGGGCTGCTTAAGTAATGTTGGTTCCTGTAACCCCTGGGCTCTCATGGAATCCAAATCCCTTAAAATGTGTCTGTTTCACATCAAATTTTGCGTGTAAGCTGTGTTTACAGGTCTATATCTCTTACATTTCTTGTCCTAGCTGAACTAAATTTTGGAATTGGTTTCCTTATAGTATGTTGTAAAGGGTTGGATAAGTAATTTTGTCTTCTGCAAATTCTGGGCTCCCACGGAACCCAAATTATGATGGCCCATAAAATGTGCAATAAAGGCAGATCGAGGTTTGCATGTAAGCATGTATATATCTATAATTTTGGTTTGGGATTTCTTATAGCATTATGCATCTCATTCATACTTCACCCATATTGGGGCATGGGCTCCCTCCTACCCCTCCCCCACCCCGCTTCCCCCACCACCCCCACTTGAAACTCTGTGTTTTTTTTACATATTTCTGTGTTGCTTTTGTCAATTCTTAAACATGGGCGCCTAAACATGTTGCCCCTTTCCCCCCGCCTCCACCCCCGCCACTGCCCCGCCCGCCCCCGCCCCGACCACACACTCGAAACTAGAATATAAATATTATTTAATTTTTTATTTTTACATATTTCTGTGTTTTTTGGTCAATTCTTACACATAGCTTCTTATCCTTCCCCCCACCCCCTGCTTCTCTCCCCGCCGTCCCCTCCCCCTACACACAATCGAAACTGTTTTTTTTTTTTTAACATATTTCTGTGTTTTGGTCAATTCTTACACATACCTATATTGTTTTATACATATATCTGTGTTGTTTTGGTAATTTCTTACACATAGCTTCTTACACATATATGTTGCCGCCTCCACCCCGCTCCCACACACTACCCCTCACGCCCACCCCCCACCACTCGAAACTCAATTTTTATTTTTTTTTATTTTTTTTTTTATTTTTTACATATTTCTGTGTTTTTGTCAATTCTTACACATAGCTATTGCCCACCCACCCCCACTCCCCCTTATCGAAATATTTTTATTTTTATTTTGTTTTACCATATTTCTGTGTTTTCGTCAATTCTTACATAGCTTCTTACACATATGTTGCCCTCCCCACCACCCGCCTCTCCCCCATCCCCACTCAAAACTCTATTTTTCATTTTTTAACATACTTTTGTGTTTTGGTGAATTCTTACATATATATGTTGCCCTCACCACCCCCACTCCCCCCCCCCCCCCCCACCATCCACTCCGTCTCTCCTCCCACCCCCACCCCGCACTCCACTCAAAACTCGATTATTTTTTTTTTTACATATTTCTGTGTAGTTTTGGTCACCACTCCCCCCCCCCCCCCCACCATCCACCCCCGTCTTTCTCCCACCCCCACCCCGCATCCCACTTAAAACTCGATTTTTTTATTTTTTTTACATATTTCTGTGTAGTTTTGGTCAATTCTTACACATAGTTATGTTCAACATAAGGGCGTCGGGCAACCGTATTTCCGGAACCCTGTGTTGTGCTCCTAACCCCACCCCACATTGTTGTAGCCTTGTTTTCTGATGGTATATACTAGCTATCAATTTATTATTCTCCGAAAAATCGAATAGTCGAGCTACGCTGTTCTCCGACAGCTCTTGTTAACTTGTACTCCACCCATGAACAAGTAATAGACCGAAAGTTTTTTTCTAGGTATATTGACTATGTTTGTGTATGATTCAATGCATATTGACATGAAATGTGTACTTATTTTACTTATAAAAACAACGTTTTACACTCAGTTTTACATACAGTTATAGGAGAGAACTTAAAAATCTTCTTCTCTGATTATGAAAAACAGAAAATACTATATTTAGGTTGATTGACATATTTAAATGTAAATTAAGAAACAGGATATTTATGCTACTTAAAGTGACACTAATTAAGGTTAAAATGTATAAGTTTGATTATATTAAAAGTCGTTGACGAATTCCACTTTAGTCAAATAGATTTAACTTGACGCATATAAATCTAACAACATTGTCCATCTTTCTAAAAGAAGATATAAAATGTAGTAAATTTCGTAAATCATTATCTAGTCCATTAAATTGCTTTCATTAAAAAGCTTTCTGCTTTGCATAGGATGTGTATGAAGATGTAGATAATTGCACTCTGAAGCTTTCAATGTGGGCGAATGTTTACAATTTTTTTCTTCAAGTTTCAAGTTTTTGTTTATTCAAGGCTCATTAAGAACATCTGATATAACAAATTTACATTTTGCAGAAAACAGAACAATAACAAAACTATTTACATAACAGAACTGTTTACATAACAATACACATAATCACATAACCATCATACAACCAACCATCAATCTGTACATGAATGAAACGACTAGAATGAATAATGAGTGAATCCTAATTTACATATTTAGTAATGTATTTTTGCTATCTAGTTTTTTGGGGTTTTTTTTATAACTATAAGCATAGCATATGGAGAATGAGTGTATACATTTATATTACATAAACTTACAATTCTTACCCTAGCACTACCAGATTTGGCCATTAGCTTCCTTATAGCATTATCGTAAGGGCTGCTTAAATAATTTTGGTTCCTGTAACCCCTGGGCTCCCATGGAACCCAAATTCTGATAGCCCTTAAAATATGTCTGTTTCACATCAAATTTTGCGTGTAAGCTGTGTTTACAGGTCTATATCTCTTACATTTTTTGTCCTAGCTGAACTAAATTTTGGAATTGGTTTCCTTATAGTATGTAGTAAAGGGTTGGATAAGTAATTTTGTCTTCTGCCCCCTCTACCCCCGCCCCCACTCCCCTCCACACTTTTTTTTTTTTTTACATATTTCTGTGTTGTTTTAGTCAATTCTTACACATATATGTTGCAAACCTCACCAATTCCCCCCACCCCCCTCCCCCGCCTCTCACCCCATCTCCCCACCACACCCCACACTTTTCTGCTTCTTTATGCGGATGATACTGTTGTTTTAGCTGAAAGTGCAGAAGATTTGCAGTTAGCATTAAATAGTATGAAGATTAAAGGATTTAACTTTTGGAAAATTTACATCAGATAACAATAAATAATCCAGCACACTACCATTACCACTAATACATGTTTTACCACCTAATTATTCAAGAATTAGCAATAATGACGTCATGTGGTATAGTCACCCTGGCCCCTTTTTACCGAGGCAGAAACATCGAATTTTGGAGGTCGAAATGTTTTGGGAGTGAAACGTCCGAAACGCGGGAAAAGGGAAGGGAGATAATTCAAGATGGCTTCCATTTTTAAAATGCAGTTTCTTAAAAATTTGGCTTGTAAAGCATTCGTTCAGCGTAGTCTGAGGTACTTTGACAATCATACATTTTTTTTTGTAAATATATTTCTAGCAAATAGCAAAACATAACTCTATGATTCTCCGATGCATTATTATCGTAATCAAAGTTGCATATAAGTGTCATGAGTTTTCGCGCTGTTATGTACTTGCAGATCATAGACCACTTTAGTTCATATACCACTATTGCATTTCCCATAAGCCTCCATTATAGCCTACACCCCTATTCCTATATCCGAACGGATGATAAAACCTAACTTTGTTAAAAGAACTATCTTAGAGTTAGAAAAGAGACACTCTAAAAGTAAAATGACCAGCAAATTTCTGTTTCTTTTTGTTTTTGTTGTATACAGTGAAGGGCCTGTTACGGCTTATATCACCGGGTGGGAGTGCGCAGTGCTAGTGAATTAGTAGCACTTCGGGAGGGCTGATTTAAAACCCTCAACTGTCTCTGCGTGGACCACTTTATTTTCCAGGTGGTTCCAATGATCAGGCGTTTTCACGAAAAATGAATGTCTTAACTGCTCAGTTTTGAAGATATTAATTTTCAAGCCTCTATCGTTGTTTACAAGTTGTTTACATAATATGTTGTCTTGACAAAATCAGTTTTTTTAGCTCGACTATTCGAAGAATAAGAGAGCTTATGTAATCACCCCGGGGTCGGCGTCGGCGTCGGCGTTGGCGTCGGCGTCGGCGTCCCACATCAAGGTTTGCGTGTAAGCTGTGTTAACAAGTCTATATCTCTTACATTTCTTATCCTACCACAACCAAATTTGTTCATGGGCTTCCTTGTAGCATTATCTTAAGGGCTGCATAAGCAATTTTGGTTCCTGTAACCCATGGGCTCCCATGGAACCCAAATTATGATAGCCCATAAAATGTGCCCCATTTCACATCAAATTTTGCGTGTAAGCTGTGTTTACAAGTCTATATCTCTTACAATTCTTACCCTAGCACTACCAGATTTGGCCATTAGCTTCCTTATAGCATTATCGTAAGGGCTGCTTAAATAATTTTGGTTCCTGTAACCCCTGGGCTCCCATGGAACCCAAATTCTGATAGCCCTTAAAATATGTCTGTTTCACATCAAATTTTGCGTGTAAGCTGTGTTTACAGGTCTATATCTCTTACATTTTTTGTCCTAGCTGAACTAAATTTTGGAATTGGTTTCCTTATAGTATGTAGTAAAGGGTTGGATAAGTAATTTTGTCTTCTGCCCCCTCTACCCCCGCCCCCACTCCCCTCCACACTTTTTTTTTTTTTACATATTTCTGTGTTGTTTTAGTCAATTCTTACACATATATGTTGCAAACCTCACCAATTCCCCCCCACCCCCCTCCCCCGCCTCTCACCCCATCTCCCCACCCACCACACCCCACAAAATATGAAGAAAAAAAGAGTGAATGTCATTGCTCCTGTTGTCTAATTTTCTGTTTTTGTGATTAGCGAACTATATATATATGAATTCTGTCATAAAAAAATCTCGAGATTTTGCAACAAATGTGTTGGTAGGTGTTTTTTTGTATGTGAATTTATACAAACTAAGTGCATTTTGGCGTATATTTCGTTTCGGTGAATATGTCTATAAGAGCAACAATATCCTTACTTTTTACCGTAAATTGTATATCTTATAACTAAAAAGATTTTAAGCATTTATATTTTTTTGATTTCTCAGAAAAAAGTGTAGGCCACGGCCTCGGGCCTTTTTCTGCCCATTTTGGGAAAAAGACCCTGGACAAATTGGGAAAATTTATGCCGTAAATTTTGCCCAATTGGGAAAAAAATTAATCGCTTTACGCCTCAAATAGGGAAGTTAGTTGTACATAAATATCAGGTTGTTTTAATTGCCTGGTTTCAATACATGATACATGATTTAAATATTGTTATTTTTATAGTATTTCCTTGTAAACATTTATATATTTGACCTGACTTTGTAAAAAAAAAAAAAATGGGAAATTTTATTTCAGAATTGGGAAAAAACAACTATATTTGGCATTGGGAACGGGTCCGATAGTCGGACCCGTGAGAATAGTAGAAAAAGGCCAGGGCCTACACGGCCTATAGGATTAACTTTTAATGTCACTGACACTTCTAATTTGCATCCCATCTTTACTAAACTGGGCCAGAATTTTAATATCAATAAAAGGTCAGATGGGTTTAAAACTCACCAATTTCGGGTAATAAACCTCATAGTTATGACCCTTTATTTAAAGAAAAATGCAATATTTTGCCTTGTCAACTCTCTAGCACCCTCATTTTTCACCCAATCTACTTAAATTGGCCAGAATCTTAATATCAGTAGAAGCTGAGATGAGTTTAGAAATCGCGAACAACAACAGATAATAAACAACATAGTTGTGGCCCTTGATTTAATAAAAAAAAAGCATGTTAACACTCTAGCACCTTCATTTTGCATCTGATATTTACCAAACTTGGTCAGTCTTAAAGGGAATGTAGCGACACAGCCAAACAAGCTCTATTATTGAGAGTTCTGAAAAACTTTGTAAAGAGTGAAAGAACTATCAAAATCGGATGATAAACAAATAAGATATGACCATTTAAAGGTTGTTCTAAAACGGATATGGGAGCCGCCATTTTAGAACTATGACATCATAGTTCCATATTACCATAAATGGAATATTGATAAATATCGTTTGAAACGAAGAAAATCGTTGTAGATTAATGCAAAAAAAATTACTGGTCATATAAAGCATTATTGCTATAAGTATTACATATTATTCATAGTAATTGCTGTTTTTTCCCTATAAATCAGTAAATTTTCATATTTATAAATATTCCATATATGGTCATTTAGAACCGTGATGTCCTAGCTCTCAAAATGGCTGTTTCCATATCCATTTCAACAGAAACTTCAAATGATCATATCTTGTTTGTTTATCATCCAATTTTGATAATTCTTTCACCCTTATTCAAGTTTTTCAGAACTCTCTATAATAAAGATGTTTGGTTGTGTTGCTACATTCCCTTTAATATCGATGAAAGCTAGTACAAGTTCAAACCCAACCTATTACGGTAATATATTGCTCATACTGTCCTGGTCTCTTTTGCCAGTAAAGCTTGTTTTTAAAAAAGGACCCAAATGTAAATGTGTCAATTTTATAAGTGTCACAATTTTGTAAGTGCCTTTAGGGGTAGAAATTAACTTTTTTTATGCACTTACAAACTTCGGACTGTGCATAATCTTTCAGCTCGCCAAATTGGAAATCTACCAGCCAATGGTTGCCATTACTATGAAATCATTACTTTATTTTCCCAGAGCTATTGTAATGCGACAAAGTCTTGTGCGCGCTAAAAATAGAAGCTCATTAGAGCAAAATATGACATTGACGATGGTGTTGCTAATAATGCATGCGGTGCTGATGTTGTCGAACAACTTCAAAAACAGACCAGTGAACCATTTGTTACACCTGTTGGTCATTATTTTATCCTTGGAAACCCGTAAAGTCATACATTTAAGAGATTTTCTTAACTTGAAAGCAACTTGCATAATTTTGTCAACTGTTGCAATTGACATGTCGCCAGTACCTAGATATCTCCGCCCTATTGTTGATGTGGAGTATATTGACAATAGTTTATATAACATAGCTGCACATGCTTTATACACATGCTGTTGTTTGTCGGAGGTATCGTTCTGGTTTGATTGGTTGAAATGGATAAATGATTGACAACTGGCGACATGTTAATTTCAACTTGCATTTTCAAATGTGAGTTGTTAGTGATAAATTTGAGCCCTGCCTTTACTAAGTTCAGATCTTGTGCCACTAAATTGTGACTTAATTCTCCATCTATTTCAGCTCCAATGTTGGCTTTGTGAGACATTTCTCTGCCAGTAAAAGAGAGGACAACAAACCTGCTGCACCTTTGAATTCATATTTTGCTTACTTAATCTCGATCAGGAAAAATATAGACATGAAAAACCCTGGTAAGTGGCTGGCTTAAACAAAGGCACAATTTATGTGATTTTGTTCAATTTTGACAACAATCCTTGGCTTTATGTTGAGTATCAAAAGAAATACCGAGCTTGATTATGGTCTAATTCTACAAAATATTGGCAGAGGTATTTGCTTTTTATACTGCCTACTACAAGGGTAGCAACCTACGTTACTTGCACGCGCCAAAACGGATCCGTTTACATACACAGAAGAGCTGGTAAGTGGGTTTTTATTAAGATTTACAAAACATTTGGTAAATTGACAATGCCCACCGTACCGTTTGGATTAGAAGGCTTTTATTAAACCTTAAAATAAGCTGTAAATTTCCAACCGTTTGTTTGTTTACTTCTATACAATCGCATTTCCACCAAAATGTAAACGGTACCCAGCTTTGAAATTAGTTTGTATCGAAGTAAACTGACAAACAGCTGGGAGTTTATAGCTTATGTAAGGTTTAATAAAAACCTTCTCATCCATGTGGTACGGTAGGCATTGTCAATCAACCAAATGTTTCGTAAATCTTGGTAAACATCCATTTACCAGCTCCCGAATCGAGCTTCTGTGTATGAAAACGGATCTGTTTTAGCGCGTGCGCGTTACTTAGGTTGCTACCCTTGTACTATGTACGTATATAAAGAGTTTGATTTCAGTAGCTTTGTTCCTGCCAGTATCAAACGTATTGCTGCAAAAATTGAAATTATTTAAGGGATAGGTGAAATTAAATTTGAATGTCATGGGATGGGTGTGCGAGGGAGGTACCCTTCGGGTGACCAATATTTTTAAGGATCATGATTTGTTTAGAAGCCATTTGAAGTATATTTCAACTGTAAATGAAAGGATTTTCAAGAAGTATAGTCTACAAGGAGCTAATTATAGACCGGTATATAGCATTTTGCAGGTTTATTGGTGTTTTTAAGGGATGGGGCAGAGAGCTCAAAGGATAGGGTGTTATTTAAATGGAGTAGAGGGAAATTAGATTTTAGAACTAGAACGAATTTGACGGCGAGACAGTCATAAAATACTCAAGTTTTATTTACACTGAGGTCACTTCCCCCCCACCCACACACACAGCCCCACAGTATATACAATGTAATCCCTTCATCAAAATGTTCATTTGAGAAATAATTTTTCACTAAATTGACCTCCTGTTACCCTCCACCCACCCCCTCCAACGCGAACCCCAGGGAAGACGTCCGAGTTTTAAATAATAAATCATTTGACATGCTGTGTATCTCGTTATTAGATGACTATTACACCAATTAATGTGAAAAGTATGAAAAAATGACACCGTAACTGCATTATTAGTGTATTTGATGCCCCTTCCTCCAGGCCCAGCTATAACATAGGAGGAAACAAATGTATACAGTGTAATCCCATCATGTTTCATTTGAGACATAATGATAAAAAATCAAAAAATCCAAATCCAACCCCCCCACACACAACCCCCCACCCCATTGGGCCCCGGGCATATGGTCCAAGTTCGATATAATAAAAATAATAAAATAATTTAATATGTTGCTTATCTCATAGCCGTTTACATAGACCAAGTTATGTGCAAGAATATGGAAAAATGACAGTGTAATTGCATTTTTAGTGTATTTGACCTTTTGACCCCCCCTGAGGGACCCTGAGTGCAGAGCCATAATCATAATGTTTCATTTGAGACATAATTACAAAAACAAAGAATCCTGCCTGCCCCTCCCACCCTGGGCCACAGGGCAGATGTTCGAGTTTGTGAAATATAAAAATCATTTGTTATGTTGTTTATCTTTTATAGATGATTACATATACCAAGTTATGTGCAAAAATATGAAAAATTTGTAACGGCTCATCAACACAGTATAGGTTATTTAGAGCTGCCCCAGAGTGAGGGGAAGGATACATAGGAATCGGGGAACCGTGCCCTGCTCTTATTATTGAATAGATTCCTATGGTTCTTTAACGTGCTCAAAGGATAGTCCGATACACTGGACCACCCGGTTTACATCCCCATCCGACGGACGAGGCTAAGGGAAACATTAATCAATGAAATACCTTAATCAGTGAAAACTTTATGACCTAAAACTCTTCTCCAAGGGCCAGCAGAGCTTATGGGATGGTGTGTTGTCCGTCTTCCGTCGTCCGTCGTCCGTTAACTTTTCTTCAAACGACTTCTCCTCAGAAACCGCTTGGCTAATTTTGACCAAACTTCACATGGATGATCCTTAGATGAATGCTTTTTAGATTTGTTAAAATTATGTCAGCGCTACATCCAAGATGGCTGCCATTACCATATATGGTCGAAACCTTAAAAAATCTTCTTCTCCAGAACCGCTGGACAGATTTCAACAGTTTTTCTTTTAAAATGATCGCCAACGCCTAGACTATCAAGTTTGTTCAAATAAAGTCCCCGGGGTCAAAAATGGCCGTGCCCCAGGGGTCCAAAGTTTGTATATTGAGGTTTTGCATGTTTTTCATATAGACATATAGGAAAAAACTTTAAAAAATCTTCTTCTCTGAAACCACAAGGCACAGAGCGCTCATGTATTACATGTAGCATCAGCTTATGGTCCTCTACTAAGTTTGTTCAAATGGTGACCCTGGGGTCAAATTTGTCCCCGCCCCGGGGGTCACAGTTTTACATAGACTTATATAGGATTTTTTTTTTAAAATCTTCTCGGAAACTACAACAGCCAGAGGTTTGATATTTTGCATTTACTATAAGCTTATGTTCCTTTACCAAGTTTGTTCAAATGGTGACCCTAGGGTCACAACCTAGGGTCACATTTGGCCCCGCCCCAAGGGTCACATATTTTATATACACATGTATAGGGAAAAACTTAAAAAATCTTCTTCTCTGAAACTGCAAGAGCCAGAGGTTTAATATTTTGCATTTGCTATAAGCTTGTGGTCCTCTACCAAGTTTGTTCAAATGCTGACCCAAAAGTCACATTTGGCCCCACCCCGGGGGTCACAGTTTTACATAGGCTTGTATAGGGAAAATCTTCAAAAGTTCTTCTTCTCTGGAACCACATGGCACAGAGCTCTCATGTATTACATGTAGCATCAGCTTATGGTCCTCTTCTAAGTTTGTTCAAATGGTGACCCAGGGGTCAAATTTGTCCCGCCCCGAGGGTCACAGTTTTACATAGACTTATATTGGATTTTATTTTTAAAAATCTTCTTCTCGGAAACTACAAGAGCCAGAGGTTTGATATTTTACATTTATTATAAGCTTATGGTCCTTTACCAAGTTTGTTCAAATGGTGACCCTGGGGTCACATTTGGCCCCGCCCCAAGGGTCACATGTTTTACATAGACATGTATAGGGAAAAACTTAAAAAATCTTTTCTGAAACTGCAAGAGCCAGTGGTTTAATATTTTGCTGTTGCTATAAGCTTATTGTCATTTACCAATTTTGTTCAAATGCTGACCCTGGGGTCACATCTGGCCCCGCCCCGGGGTCACAGTTTTACATCAATGCTTGTTTTAATTTTTTTTTTTTTTTTTTTTTTTTTTTTTTTAATTTTTTTTTGATATATATTTTTATTTTATTTTTTATTTTTATTTTATTTTTTTTAATTTTTTATTAATTTTTTTTTTTTTTTTTTTTTTTTTTTTTTATTTTTTTTTTTTTATTTTTTTTTTTTTTTTATCTACTGGCCAACTTGGAAAACCAGCCGGATCGGACCAGTAATGACGAAGTTATGGCTCTTGATATAGTTAAAAATGCCTCTTTAAGACGATAGTCACTCGCTTCATTGATGTCATAAGAGCCATATTAGCCAGTAGAGCGTCCACAGGCCCTCTTGGGCCTCTTGTTTTAAATCCAAATCATAATGCCAGATACAGATTGCAAATTGTACAGTTAACTTCATGTATGTTTTTCAGACAAAAGTGTTGCAGAAAAGTGTAAAATAGCAGGTGCGATGTATCGCAGTTTGAGTGAAACAGAGAAAAAGGTATTGAAACAACTAATTAGGCACGCTGACTTTTTAACTTCCTGTGTTGTGCTTAACGTCGGCGCAGCGTGTAGAGGATAAAGCATAATTTGTACACAAATATTTATTTGGCATAGTGTGTACAGTTTAGTTTTATTCAGTTCATTTCTTAGCGTAATTCTCTATTAAAGTTGTAATGCTTCCGAGTGCTTCGTCATCTGTTTCAGTTTGTGTGTTAATAAGCATATTCCACCTTTAAAAAACTTCAGTTGTCAGATCACCATGATCACTGTGATGTTTGTTTGATTATTTAAACCCAAATACAACACAAGATTGTTCTTTGCTTGTGTAAAGTATTCCATTTAAAGTTGTAACTTGAAATCCATGTATCCAGTGTTTTTTTATGCTAAATTATGAAATATCAGGGTTTATCAGTGAAATATTGCTGACTCCTGTTCGATCCATGCATTTGCATTGAATTATATGAGCAAGTGATAGCGAAATTTAATAACTAAAGTGATATATTTTATCATTTCACCATATCACCTCCAGTCCCTATATACCTCCTGCGGACCTATGATACACATTTGGTGACCAGGATATAACCTTAACGTCAATCTTTACCCAGAGTACACTCGTTCCTCATTTGACTCTGTCAACGTCAAAGGAAGTAGGGCGAACGGTTTGGTCACGTGATTATTCAAAATAAGTATGACGATGTTTATAATAAATCCTTTTGCATGATCTGCAAAGATAAAATATAGACCTATGTTAAATAATTTCGATTTTTATTTCTATTAGTTAATTTGTTATAGTAATTTTTTGCTATCCAGCTTTGGTTTGTAATGTTTACATGTGCGTTTTGATTGAGGAGACCTAAGTACGTATTATTTTTGTTTATAAAATAGTCCCGATGAAAACTAAATTGTTTTCATGCATTATTTCAAATCTTGCAACATCTAATTTTTCAGATATTCTGAAAATTATATTTACACAAGAAATAAAGTTTCAGGCAAACATATTCCAATTTAACAGGTTTTACCAAAATCTTGTAATTTAGTAGTTAGCAGAGATATATGTTGCCTTAACGTACGTAACTCCTTGAAATTTAACACCTGCCATTAGATCTAAATTAAGTTAATGATTAATTACGTCAATGATTTTAAACATTTCAAGGAACTGCAAGCAGCTGCGGCAGCAAGGTACGCACAGTATAAGAAAGAAAAGGAAGAATGGCTGAAAACTCTTACTGAAGAGGAGATTCTGAACATGAAAGAGGAGGCAAAGGAAAAAAGGGAAAAACATAGGAAAAGACAATTACACAAGGTATGTAGCATGGTGGTGGTGGTGGGGTGGGCGTGGGGGTTGGGGGAATAACTTTAGTCATAAATGTATAAATGGCATAGACTAAGATGGGGAAGGGACAGGTCTTGAATCACTGCACGGAAAATAAGCATATCCGTGGCCGCTGTGGGTTCAATTCCCACTGGGAGCTTGACTTCTAAGTGAGGAAGTGTTGATTCTTACGGATGGCGGGGGTGTACAGTACTGGTTCCACCCAGGAAAAGTGGATGGTCTGCCTCCACCACAAAAAATCATACCATACAAACAAAACTGCACAGAAAATGCAATCGTTTGCCTACTGGTATTGATGATCATCAATATATTTTCATAGTAAATGAAAGCATCTCCTAACAAACTGGCAAAACTGGGATTTTCAAAAAGTCGGAACATAAAAATGCAAACTATTCCAAAGTTCTTTCAGACACCAGTATCCTTCATCCATAGAAATGAAATAATTAATATACAAAATAACTTCCTTCAGGTCATTACTGTTTCTATAAGTGTTTGCAATAGGTAAATAGGCAATGTAAGTAGACAGCATTTCGTCTTAGGGCTATTCCATTAAGACATACCGGGGACTCCAGGAAGGCAGTTTATTAAAACATCTATGCGTGAACCCTATTTTCCGAAATTTGGTTCTTTAAACTCAATTTTGCATCTATGGGTGGGTGTTCAATTTCAAAAGTGCCTTCCTGGGGTCCCATGTATGTTTTAATGGAATAGCCCTTACCTCTGAAATGAAAATATTGCTACATATTGCTTTATATTATTTTTTTAGCTGGCGAGGGAAAACAACAAACCTGAGAGACCTTTACGAAGATATCATTTGTTTAATAAAGTATCCCAAAAAAAGAAGGAGTTGGAGAACTTGGATTTTATAGAGAAACAAAAGGCGGTATGTAAGTGCGTTAAAGGCGGAGTACACTTATTATATAGTTTAAACATAGTTGACAAAGTATTTGGATACCTAACAAATTAGGGAATTACGAAATCCAAATAGAACATATTTAAACAATAAAACCATATGCCAAATAAATAGTTCCAATAACCGGTCTAACTGATTTACCATTGACTTGAATTGGGTTTTAAGACGCACCAACACATGAAAGGTTTTATGGCGCCTAACAGGAATGAACATGCCAGGCTCATCCTCTATTTACATCAAGATAAAATATGGAGAATGGGCCTAGAACCTTCTCACCTGCAGAGTTGCTGCAAATTCTATTGTAGCTGGAGCCACGTTGCCACGTTTGCTTACGCGGTGTTGATTTACCATTACTCTGTATCTTCTGAAAATTGTGCTAGGCATAACACAGGTAGTGTGCTGGACAAAATGGTTTATTTATAGCACAGGTATTGTTTATATAAACACATAGTCAAAATACATACCTATAATATTAAGATGTGCATATCGATTCGGCATCAAAATCAGCATTGTACCCGAGTTACGGCCCTATTTTCTTCGAATTTTACGTTAAAGTGTTTTGTGTGTCGTCTCCTCCCACAGTTTTGAACTGATTGTTTCGAAATGTTACAGGATGCTTACCTATGATGTCAAGATGTGCATATTGATTTGGCGTCAAAATCAGCAGACAACCTTTCTTATCCAATATTTGCCAAACTTGTTTAGAATGTTACAGCCAGTAGATACCTTGTTAGCTCGACTGATCAGAGATCAGCAGAGCTTATGCCGTGGTGCGTCGTCCGTCTGTCCGTAAACTTTTATTTGTAGCGACAACTCCTCTGAAACTACTGGATGGATATTCATGAAACTTTACAGAAATGTTGCCCATAAAGTCTAGTTGATCCTAGCAAAAATTCATGTTGATGTGAAATCCAAGATGGCCGCCAAAGCTAAAAATAGAGTTTTAAAATACAAGTTTGTAGCGACTACTTCTTGAAAACTATAAGTGGTATTGATATGGGACTTTTTCTAAAATGATCAGCATGACATGATGTTGTTGATCCTTGTCAAAAATCGTTTTGATTCAACGTTAAACATGGCTGCCAGCGGCCATCTTTGTTTACATAGAGTTATATAGTAAAAACTTGTAGCGACTACTCCTCTGAAACTACTTGGTGGATTGTCATGAAACTTTACAGGAATGTTGCTCTTGATGTCTAATTGATCCTAGCAAAATTTCAGATCTGCCAGAAATTCAAGATGGCCGTCACAGCTAAAAATAGATTTTTAAAAAATAAGTTTGTAGCGACTACTTCTTGAAAACTATAAGTGATATTGATATGAGACTTTTTCTAAAATGATCAGCATGACATGATGTTGATCCTTGTGGAAAATTATTTTGATTCGACGTTAAACATGGCTGCCAGTGGCCATCTTTGTTTACATAGAGTTTTATAATGAAAACTTGTAGCGACTACTCCTCTGAAACTACTTGACGGATTTTCATGAAACTTCACAGGAATGTTGCTCTTAATGTCTAATTGATCCTAGCAAAATTTCAGGTCGGCCGGAAATTCAAGATGGCCGCCAGGGTTAAAAATAGATTTTCAAAAAACAAGTCTGTAGCGACTACTTCCTGAAATCAAAATCAATCAGTAGAGCTTCAAGGTCATTGACCTCTTGTTTTATTTCTTGTTCTAGATAAATTAAATTTTGATAATTATTAAATATTGATAGATCTTTTTTCAGATAATGAAGCAATGGCAAGGAATGCCGGACAGTGAAAAAAAGGTTTGTATTAAACAAAATCATTAATTGTTGCACTCGTTATAGAGTGTAAATATGCTGGGAATGGCATGTTGTATCAACATTCTTACACCTTGCTGGGACACACATCAATCTTGAAGTATTGATCAAGCTTTAACATATTGCTTTTCATTAATTTTATTATTTTAGTATCAGTTTGGCTTTACTCACTTAGACCTGCTTGCATATAATTACTCGCAAACGAAGGTCAGGGAGGGTATACTGTTTCCACCTGTGCGTCAGTAGACACAACCATGGCCGCTTCGTACGTCCTACATGTAGGAGTCCACACTCCCGAAACTTCACAGGTGAACTGTGCATGATGTGAGGATGACACCCTCAAGGTCACCATGAACAAATACTGAAAAAACTTGTCCGCTCCATATCTCCTTAATATTTGCTGCCACATTTGTGCATGATGTGAGGATGACCCATGTACAATTTCAGGTCACTAAGTCAAAGGTCAAGGTCATCGTGGACATAATGAAAAACTTTGTCCACTCCATAAGTCCTCAACGTCTGCCGTCACACTCGTGAAACTTCAGTGGTGGACTGCATGATGTGAGGATGACCCCTTCACTTTTTTCAGGTCACTAAGTTAAAGGTCAAGGTCACTGCGGACAATGAAAAACCTTGTCCGCTCCACAAGTCCTTAACGTCTACCGTCACTCTCATGAAACTTCACAGGTGACCTGTGTAGCATGTGAGGATGACCCCTATACTTTTTCAGATTGCTTAGTCAAAAGTCAAGGTCATCTTCTTGCAGGGATGTTCAATCCGCCTCAAAAGGGCAAAAGTTCTAGTTAAATATTGAAGTAATCAGATGTGGTGTTGATAGTCTACTATAGGTTTAATATAGTATTGGGATTATTGGTGTAATATTATCAACGACTGGTGATATGCAAAAATATATGCAATTTGTGGTGTAAAACTTGCGGGACTCTGCAAGTTTTTAAAAACAAGACTGCTGTGTGTCCTTTTTGTCTCGCCCACGATAGTGGCTAGCGAGACGTAGCATTCATTTTTTCGGCGGCAGCCACATTTTAAATCAACTATATCTTAAAAATCACTGCTCGATTTTTTCTGAAACTTCTTCAGATGCTTTGTTATAGGTCAAAGGACATCACCTAATGTCAAAATTACCAAGGTCAAGGTCATATTTTGCGTTATTTTCCCAAAACTTAACCTTGGTTAGGTAACGACCTCAGTTAACTGTATGTGATTGCCTCATTTTCTTTGTTTGATACTTGGTCATATGTATTGTTGGCATTGGTGGACATCACTGAACAACAAAAATTACCAAGCTTGAAAGTCATATTTCGCTTATTTCCCCCAAACTTAACCTTGGTTAGGTAACTTAACCTTGGTTAGATAACTGAACCTCAGTCAACTTAATGTGATTGCCTCACTTTATGTCTTTGATACTTGGTCATATGTATAGTTGGCATTGGTGGACATCGCTGAAGGACAAAAAATACCAAAGTCAAGGTCATGTTTTGCGTTATTTACCCTAAACATCAGTTTAAACCTTCATTGTCAGTTCCATATTAAAGATTATTAAACACCTTGTCAGCAGTTTAACGCCTCTTCCCCTGAAGCCAATCCATGAAACTTTATGGGTCACCTTGACCTGATCATTAAAACCGTGTCCTCACCTAATAGCTAATCTCATAAAACCTTGTGGTTTGACTGCCTGTGGTGAGATGATGATCCCTATACATTTTCAGGTTAGTGGGTCAAAGGTCAAGGTCACATTGCATGACATTATTATGAAAAATATTGTCCACACCGATTCATCTTCCCCTGAATCACATCTCATGAAACTTCATGGGTGGACAGCCTGTGGAAAAAAGAATGACCCATTTGATTTTAAGGTCAATTGTCATGGTCCCTGCTGACAAAATCTCATACTATCCACTATTAATCATTGTTCAGTGAGGGATGGGGGTGTGGGGAGTGGGGAAACAGCTGTTTTTCTTAAACAAATTACTCTAGTTCCAATTTGTTTCTGAAATTAGAAAAACTTCCATTTCCAGGCTTACGAAAATCAGGCCTTAGTGGATTGCTATAAAGCAGATCTCCTAGCTTGGGAGAAAGAAATGATAACAAAGGGTCTGCTAAAACTTGTCCGGAAAGCGACGCTTAAAAAGGAGCTTCCAAAACCTCCTAGGAAGATAGTTGCTAGGAAAAAGGTTGCAAAGAAAACAGTTGCCAAGAAGGCGGCTGTGAAGTCGGTAAAAAGAAAAACAGCAGTGAAAAAAAGTTCCAAATCTACAGAATCTAAAAGTCGAGCTGACACAAAGTCATATGAGAAGGGTTCTGACGAAGTGAGCAGTGATTCAGATTCCAACTGATAATTATTATGCCACAATATGCTGAACTGAACAGAACAATGTGCATTAAACTGTACAATGTGCAAGAACTGTACAGTGTTCAAGAACTGTGTGGTGTGTAGGAACTGTACGGTGTGTTGAACTGTACAATGTGTTTGAATTGTACGGTGTGTTAGAACTGTAGTGTGTTTGAACTGTACAGTGTGTATGAACTGTACAATGTGTTTGAATTGTACGGTGTGTTTGAACTGTACAGTGTGTTTGAACTGTACAATGTGTTTGAATTGTACGGTGTGTTTGAACTGTACAGTGTGTTTGAACTGTACAATGTGTTTGAACTGTACAGTGGGCAGGAACTGTAAAGTGTGTTTGAACTACATTGAGTTTGAACTTTATACTGTGTAAGAACTGTACAGTGTGTATGAACTGTAGTGCGTTTGAACTGTACAGTGTGTAAGAACTGTACAGTGTGTATGAACTGTGCAATATGTTTGAACTGTACAGTGTGTTTGAACTACATTGAGTTTGAACTGTACAGTGTGTTTGAACTGTACAGTGTGTATGAACTGTACAGTGTGTTTGAACTGTTTGAACTGTACAGTGTGTTTGAACTGTACAGTGTGTTTGAACTTTACACTGTGTAAGAACTGTACAGTGTGTATGAACTGTAGTGTGTTTGAACTGTACAGTGTGTTTGAACTACATTGAGTTTGAGCGTGTAAGAACTTTACAGTGTGTAAGAACTGCTCATCGTGTTTGAACTGTACAGTGTGTTTGAACTGCACTGAGTTTGAACTTTACAGTGTGTATAACTGTACAGTGTGTTTGAACTGTAGTGTGTTTGAACTGTACATCGTGTTTGAACTGTACAGTGTGCAGGAACTGTATAGTGTGTTTGAACTATACAGTGTGTTTGAACTGTACATTGTGTTTAAACTGTAGTGTGCAGGAACTGTACGGTGTGCAGGATCTGTACAGTGTGTTTGAAATGTACAGTGTGTAGGAACTGTAACTTGTGTATTGAACCATACAGTGTGTGTGTGTGAACTTTACAGTGTGTTTGAACTGTACGGTGTCTCGTTTGAATTGGACAGTGTGTATGAAATGTACCACAGTATTAGATTTGATTATTCAATTGTTTATGAATACACTAGGTGTCTATAATCAAATGTGTTTATATACATAAGCTAGATATCACCAGTGATCAACTGGTTGTGTGTTTATCGCAATTTATCTCCTGTCTTTTGATACTGGTTATTTTACCATTTCTAAGATTTTACAGCTGTTTTAAATAGAACTTGTTATAAAATAGTGCAGCAAGCCCTTTAAATCATTTGCCTAGTCTTATTTTCAGTACCTTAACAAGCAGGTAACATATCATAAATGTGAAATTTGGTGTAGAATGTATTCAACTAATGTCTACAAATCTTTTATACACCGTATAAAAATCAAATGAATTGAATTGGATTTGGCCCATGTGTTTCCCGGGGGCCCCCGTTTGGTCACGGGGCAAAGAATAGGGCCACTGCAGATCCCTTTGGAGGGGTAGGCAGAGGGGTAGAATCCCCCCAAATTCATGTTCATTTTATCATTTTTTGTTCATGTTCATTAAAGGTCTTCATCATGATCCCTGCATTGTTTCAGGTGCTATCTCGCTCGCATCAAAAGAGCAGTGGCAGAAAAACAATAACGTGGCTCCAGCGTAAATGGAGTTTCTACGATAGAATTTGCAGCAACTCTGCAGTTCAGGGTGAGACGGTTCTATGCCCATTTTCCATATTTTATCTCGATGTACATGTTCATGCCTGTTAGGCGCCATATAACCTTTTCATGTGTTGGTGCGCCTTAAAACCCCAATTCAATTGTATTGGATTTTACGGCGCACCAACACATGAAAGGTTATATGGCGCCTAACAGGAATGAGCATGCCAGGCTCATGCTTTATTTACATCAACATATGGCAAATGTGACTAGAACCTTTTAACTTTCATGTGTTGGTGCACCTTAAAACCCCAATTCAATTTAATTCATTTATTTGTTTTACCATATTTGATACACAATCTATGGGTATAACCTAATACTAGAACTTCCTTCTAATTAATTGTATCCCTTTATCCTATAGAGGCTGGCGTGGCCCAGTAGATAGTATGATGGACTTAAAACCGGACCCAGGTTCAAGTGTCACCAGCGCCACTGAGTTTCATTGGTCGTTTTCTTAGGCAAGACACCTTCCTTTAGCCTTGTCCATTCGTCCTGTGTATCAGAGCATGTTAATCTATTGGTTTGTAAAAGTAGGGCAGGTTCCCAGATTTCTATGTTTAGGACGACTTTAAATAACCTACTGGTGTTGGTTTAATAGCCATTAACAAATTGCAATACTTTACTAATATCTGTAATTGTTTTTGGACGGAGGTAATGTAACACCCAGTAATTTCACCGCAGGTGGAAAGTTCCTTACTGCCGATTCTGGGTAAGTGTATCAACTGGATTTCCTGCATTCTTTCGACATTAGTAAAATGAATAAACGCATAATAATAAATATCAGACAGGTATCATTTACATGCCAGTGAAATTCGTTACATCTTGTGGCACTCAGTTGCAGATGTAACCATAATTTTTTCTACTTTTATGCCCCTACCATGAGGAGGCATATAGCGTTAGCCATGTCCGTCTGTCCGTCCGGCTGCTTACCTATGATGTCAAGATGTGCATATCGTTTCGGCTTCAAAATCCACTCATTATTACCCGAGTTATGGCCCCTTTTTCATAAAAAATTTAATATGTAAAAATATCTTGTGTGTCTATCTCCTCGCACATTTTTCACCCGATTGCTTCGAAACTTTACAGGATGCTTACCTATAATGTCAAGATGTGCTTTTCATTTCGGTGTCAAAATCGACCCAGTATTACTGGACTTGTGGCCCTTTTTTCGTCAAATTTTATCAACCCAGTATTACCCGAGTTATGGCCCCTTTTTCGTCAAATTTTATATTTACACAGATTGTTTTCAGTAGGGGCATACCCATGAACACATTTCTAGTTTGTTAAAAATAATTTATACTGATATCTTGAAGGGCCACTATAAAATAAAAAAATGCTGATTATGATTGTTGTTATGTAAATGTTTGAGAAATGATTTTAAAAACGTTAAAAAAGTGATTGTCTGCAACAAAATTTGCAGTTGAGAAGGTTCTAAACCCATCCTTCATATTTTCATTTAAATGTATCTTATTTCAATGTTTCTGTAATGTTCTCACTTTGACTCAACTGGTACAAGAACCCAGATTTTTACATCGTGATACTATTGGAATCTCCGTATTACTTTTTAAGTTTTTATACATTGTATGCTATTAGAAATGTGCTTGTTTTTGTTTTGGGTACTTAATTATTTTGTTGCTGTTTATACAATTATTTTGTTGCTGTTTATAATTGGCTAGGTAGGCACTGAGTGGTTTTGGGAAGGTTAAGAGGCTCCAATGGGACCACTGATTCTCCAAACCTTGCATGATCGTAAGAGGTGACAAATAGGGTTTTAACATTTGGTGTTGCAGAAAATCTCTTCCACGGCTGTGAAGTTTCTGAATTCATGCCTTATATGTTTATCTCATTACGTAAATTAGGCTTGGATCTAGGAAGTTCAAAACCATCTTGGTGCTTTTTTTTTTGTTACAGTGTGGAAAACCCCTATTGAATTCAATAAATAACTAGACATATTTTAAAAATAAATGTAACTTTTTTTAAGTGGTGTTGTTTTATTTGTATAACCCAAGGACTAAATCACCATTTCCTTCATTCTACTGACCCTAAAACTTTCAAAACCCAAACATACCTATGGTCTATGGCCTATGACGATTCTTAAAGATACTCAAGTTTCAAGTCTATCCTGACAACAACAGCCAAATTATGTATAAACATGTACACCATTTCTAAACCTACTGCATGGCAAGGTACCGGTATATATATGCCGAAAGAAAGAAATGCGACACGGGAATTTCTGCTATAATTTTAGGGATATGGTGCTGTTAATCGAATGGTACATGGCTACTTAAGATCTTTCATTTCGGAAAAAAGACTAAAAACACGTAACACAACAAATAGTATTCCTGCAAAGTTTCATTATTGACGAGTACGCGTTTG
Organism: Cyrtodaria siliqua; assembly: GCA_037043455.1. Classification (NCBI taxonomy): domain Eukaryota; kingdom Metazoa; phylum Mollusca; class Bivalvia; order Adapedonta; family Hiatellidae; genus Cyrtodaria; species Cyrtodaria siliqua. The sequence continues at coordinate 42,281 of JAWPHD010013795.1, read as the reverse complement.
GCGCAAACTTAGGATGCAAACTTTTGCGATCTCTGTGTTAAATACAGTACTGAACTGGCTGAATTTTTCAGAGGAACTTCAACATTGATAAATTTCTTGTGACAATGTGTACCGAGATTAAAACGTCTACAACATCACAGTTGTGTCCTTTCTCTAACTAACTGCAACTTTTTTTTTACAAAACATCTTGCGATTTCCTTGGAATATATATGGAATTAAGTGTGAAGTATATACAATATATAGTGGAAATTCCTGTGTCATGTTTCTTTTTCCTTCCAGTATATATAAATTACATGTTTTGAGAATCAACTCTATAGACACAATATAAACGGCTTTAACCAGCAAGGCCAAACTCCACAACTGGAGCGTCGAATTCAGTTTTGGGTATTTTAAGGAACTCCCAACTTTTACTTTTAATCATCACATTATTATATGACCTGAACACCTCGATAAGAGTTTTGATAAACGGTTTTGGCGGGTTAGGGCCTTTAACCCTTAACCCGCTAAACATGACTACAATAGCCTTTGCATCCATTGTAAACCCAGATCAGGGTTTACAATGTCTGGCTGCTGATCAGTCATTTCCCCAAAACACCCCTTTGTCACATAAATGGAATGGTCTTAATTCAAAGAAAGAACAGTCCATTATACATATGTAGTGAGTTAAGGGTTAAACAAAAACAAATGCTAATCATCCAAATTGTAGCCGCCTCAGTAGCTCAGTGGATAAGGCCTTTGCTTTAAAGCAATAGATCTTTGCCCCACATGGGTTTGCTCCCTGGCGAGTCATGCCTGAGGGAAACAGCATCCTTCATCTCACATGTGTGGTAACTGTCCCAATATAACCTAATTTACATCACATAAAATTCTATTTCATACCTACCGAATCTTGCTAAACTAAATTTGGTGAAAATTAGCAAATACCACTTATTTCGACCAACAACCAAACAGATAAATGATGCTCAATTTCACTTATTTCAACATTTTTATGATTCAAGCATTCTTACAGAGTTCCGTGAAAGCTATCAGAAGTTATTAACTACATTTAATTTATTAAGGGCAATAACTCCGTATTAATACATGTTTTTGTTCAAATCGTCCAACATGAAAGTGAGAAGTTGAAATTTGCTTATTTTATAATCGAGGGCAATAACTTTTCAATGTACCAACCAATATCGCTTGTTGTTGAAAAGTTCAAGGTCGTACTGATGGAAACCATTTACTGAAGTTGCGCTTTCACAACAAAAAGCTAACACAGATGCTGGACAATAAACAATTGCAAATTTAAAGCTCATCTGGCCTTTAGCCAAAGAGCTAAAAATGTTAAAGCTTGCATTGATGTTGTTTACTATCATTTTCTTGCATACCCGATATGGTTATCCGCGATCCGTGTTTTACATGGGTGATGGAAAGCCCAATCTTACACATTGGGGAAAGATAAAAGTCGCTCGCTGATATCAACAATGACAGTTGCATGACGTCATATAATATAATATGCATGAAAAATAATCAATCATGGCCCATGGGTATCCATCCGGTTCAGATAAGGAAATTCCAACCCTCGGTATAATTGTTTTGAGCCTCGGTTCCGATAAAAACAATTATACCTCATGTTGGAATTCCCGATCTTCACCGGACACCCATGAAAGATTTTTATAATAGAGCATCTTATCGAGAAACATTCAGTGAAAAATCAAATTACGTCAAGAATACTGGCAATGTGTTACTGCATATGAAGCAGGAGAGATAATGAGAAACAACACGTTTTAAAATGCAGTTTTTTATTGTACAAAAACAATTTGAGGTATTGTACAATAACCGAATATACAATTTGTAATATATACTCTAGCTATATAGTGCATATTACAGCTAGCTATGAAATACAAATGCATGTAAACTGAAAATAAATTGTACTGCTTTTGTTCATTGGTCCAAGAATCATCTATGCTGTTCGTTAATTGGTCTGAAATTACTGATGTAAGCATGTATGCTTGTTCAACTAGAATAAGCACTGAATTAAGAGTTGTTCTTATACACTGTATAGCTATAAGGAAAAACAAATTTCTATAAGTAGAAAACAAGGAAATATGGTTTTAATCTACAATACAATTTTCATTACCACATAAACAGAAACCCACAAAATAACTGAAATTATTGTATGTACTACAAATAAATATATTAAGAGATATAATGTACACAATGGGCTTATTAGGTTTAAATTAAAATATTGTTTGTTTGCAGTTTGCGACCGACCCACGGCAAATTCGCCGACCCAAACAATTTTTTTTAATTTTTTTAATTTTTTTATTTAATTCTTTTTTTTTAATTCTTTTTTTTTTTTTTAATTTTTTTCAAGTTTTTTTGTTTCTTTTTTCTTGCATGTTCTGTTAATATTTAACTAGGCATGCGTTAATAATAAAAATGTTTAAAAAAAAAAAAAAATCCCTACCTACCGACCCACCCCTAAAAGCCATGGGTCGGAAACTGCAAACAAACAATTTTTTAATGGTGGCCTTATATATCTATACAAACTAATAAAACAGCATAACTTACAAACATATGCAATAAATAAATCGAAGGATTAAATACTCAGAGGAATAAAACGACCAAATTGAATTGAATTGGGGTTTTAAGGCGCACCAACACTTGAAAGGTTATATGGCGCCTAACAGGAATGAACATGCCAGGCTCATCCTCCATGTACATCGAGATAAAACATGGAGAACGGGCCTAGGACCTTCTCACTCTGAACTGCAGAGTTGCTACAAATTCTATTGTAGACACTCCATTTACGCTGGAGCCACGTTATAGTTTTTCTGCCACTGCTCTAGTGATATGAGCGAGCTGGCACCTGAAACAATGCAGGGGTCATGATGAAGACCTTTAATGAACAAGAACAAAAAATGATAAAATGACCAAATGAACACAACCTACATGTACATATAATATATATGTACTGTAATGCACATTTACAACAATACAATAGCCAGTCCAACAGTATGTTCACAGATTTAGTTTGACACTATGTCTATGCCCGCTTTTATCACCTTTGATGACAAAACATGAAATAATATAATATATTGCACTAAAGATTTGTTAACCTCGTTCTTCATTGGCTTACCAGTATGATGTCCATGAATAACCTGTTAAGGCAAGCAGTGAAGCAATTGTTGAATTAAAAATATGCTGTCGTAGGAAACTGTCACATACAGGTAATGTGAATAGAGGGGTTTCTCGAAACACTCGTGTCACCTGCCTTGTGTTTGTGACTTTCACATTTGAACCACTGACCCCAAAATCAAAGGAGTCCTCTTTTCACCAAGGACAAACAAGTTAAGAAGTTTAAATACGGTGGGTGCAAGATTGTGGGTGGAAGACTGTAGGGTCAATCTTTCACAAGTTGAGTGGAAACTATTTTTCATTATCGGATCCTTGACCTACTCACACCAAAATCAATAAGGAACCTACTCTCACCAAGGACAATAAAGTTATCAAGTCTGAAGATGGTGAAAAGCGCATCTGTTGTCGAGAAAGCAAAGACGAGTTTGAAACATTTTTGCTCCAAACGCTTTGTGATTGTTATGGTGCCTCATGACATTTAGACATTATCCCGCAATGTATGATATCAAATTTTTACAACTACAAAGCTTACATAGTATGGGCACTTCGTGGCGTGGGTGGGTATAAAAATATATTTCTAACTAGAAGCTATAGCTAGTCTTTTAATATTACCGAACAGAAAAGATTTAAGTATTATATAATAATAAATACTAAATTATAATAAATAAATAGAACTCCAAATGCTCCCAGATTATATTTGAAATATAGTTTTCTTAATGAAATTTTGTATGGCTAAATTTGAATCGTATTCCAACATTACTGCAAAACAAATTTTGTTTTTGATTTATTTTCGGATGAGCTTTTTTCAAATCTGACTTCATTGAAATGAAAAGTATGGGGTGTTGGAAGTTCCTATTAGAATATAGAGATTATATTCAGGAGAAACAATGAACAAGCAAATGAATCTAATAATATCGAAATAATATCGAGAATCTAGAAGTATTGAAATCCTATAAGATGTACATGTAACAAAATACAAGGTATCCACTGGCCAAAGAATGACAAAAAAGGTGATAAAAAAAAAATCGACAACTGTTATAACCAAAAAGAAAAGAGTAATGCCCATATATTTTCTTTTCTATAAATGCTTTCAAATAAACCATAAAGTCCTTCCATGTTTTATCCCTAAACCCACTAAGCATGACTATAATAGCCTTTGCAGGCTGATTACTCACAGGCTGATCAGGGTTTACTATGTCCGACTGCTGATCAGTTATTTCCCCCAAAACACCCCTTTGTCACATAAATGGAATGGTCTTAATTCAAAGAAGGAACAGTCCATTATATATATGTAGCGGGTTAAAGGTTACAGGCAGAGTATGCTTATTAAAATGTAAAATGAAACAGCTGATGAAGCATTCAGAAGCCTTAAAACTAAGGAAATTACACAATCCATTCAAAGGTAAAGGATTAAATTTTAAAAACCATGCCAAATAAATAGTTTCAATATCTTTTCTGAACGTTGCACTAAGCGCAAGCGGTTGATTTATTGCACCGGTATTGTTTTTGTTAACACAAAGTTTTAAAAAGTTTGCATAACCATTTACCAAAAGGTAAGTTTCAACTCTGTTATTTCAATTTTATATCTGGGTCCACTGGGTGATTTACTTCAAATTTGACAGTCGTATTTATACTTATACTTGACCCACAGTCTGAAAATAACACAAAATGAGTTTTTTACGGTCATCCCAAAAAAAATGTCAAAGCAATTACCTGATAAGCGCAAACCTGTTTAATGCCCTGGAGGTAATTTGCATTTTTATACCATCTAATGATATGTGATGGCATTACTGAGCAAACTAATATGTTGATGCCTTTGGTAGCCAGGAGGGTGCGGACTACTGATCGACTGTCCGAGTTATTTGGAGGACGATGTACAATCTTGACTATTTTTATCACGGGTCTTCACCGAGTATCGGCATGTTGTACACAGTAGTTAATGATGTTGCGTTGTAAACCTTCTCGCCTCTCACAGCTGCGATTCGAATCCCACTCGAACCTCAACTTTTGAGAAAGCTGCTATTCCTATTTTGGTGCGATATATATATATACTGGTTCTACCGAGGAAAAATGGGGCGGTATGCCTCTTTCACAAACAAAATCGACTGTCATATATTGCTAAAATGTGCTCAAAATTATGTAAAACACCATTCAAACAAACAAACACAGTAGAACCAATGAAATCCCTAGAGTGAATTTCAACCTCTACAGACATTAGACAGACATTATTTATGGCACTGGTCTGTTAAAATAAACTGTGACCATTTAAAGGCAGTCTTAATTTGTTTTAAACTTGCCGCGTCCCATAGTTTTCCTACATAACTTTCAAATTTGCGAAGCATTAATGCTAACTTGCAAGTTTGCAAAGTAGTATTTATTTGAATAATGCAAAGCAAATATTTTATCAAAACACTTATTGTTGATTATATTGCATCAATAATATATTTTGACCTAAAGACTGGTAGAATAACGAAAAAAAACTGACAAATTCCAAATTGTTTTGCCTTTCATTTAATGCGAGCCTTCTCGGACCCTAAAAGCCTTCTTTTTTTGTGGCTTATTAGATACGTACACAGCCAGATGAAATATCAAAATCGTAAAAAGGGCTGGTAAGGTCAGAGAAGACTCAGATTACCTTTCATCTAATCATATGCTAGTTTAAAATCACTGGATGATAAATCAAGGTGCTACTTTAAATACGTGATACAGCATTACTGCAGGACTGATGGTGTGCCTTCAAGCTTAAAGTTGATTGCCTTTAAAATTAACATCGTCACTCTTTCATTACAACTGTTTCCACTATAACCGTTGTTACCCTTTCTATTCCGTCGCTGATATGACACAAATAAAATACAACAACATGAGACATTTTAAGACACAAACAAGTTTGACATCATAAAAGCAAAGAAGAACATGGCAAAGTCCTCCCCGGCTGCTGTCAAGTAGCCCATGGCCTTATTGTACATGTGGAGGACATCGGCCCGTATTCCACACAACATCAACAGTGTTATCAACATGGATGATCTATGCGGCAGCATCACATTCTGAAACAAACAACAACAAACCCCTCAAAATTGTTTGTCTTTCAACTGATGTTAACATGAATGTGCATATATATACTCTGATTTATGTAAAGATCTGATATCAAATTTACCTATGTTTTTTATTTATAAGCAAAATACAAAAATGTTTTTTGTATAATTCAAAATACTGGACACAACCTCAAACTTTTACAGTTAGGCCTAAAGTAGTCCAGCAACTAGTGCTGTTCCGATTAATCAATTTGATCGAGCATCGGTAAGTAAAGCCTTTTTTCCGATTAATCGATTACAATTTTTCATGATCGAGTTTACTCGGTTGTTGCAAAATTATAACTAATTTTATTCCATTGTGCTAAAATGTACATGATGTACAAGAGAATGAAATAAGTTTTAATTTTGCAAAAAGTAATCATGTATCTTTAAAGGTGTATCACAATTTAGGCCAACAAAATTTAAAAAAATAGATGCGTTTCTTATTGCATGCTCTAAAAAAATAGGGTAGGTCGGTAGGCTTTTTCATATTTTTTTTGAGGAGGAGGATATTGTGAGATTCTTTAGAAGACCTTTGCTTAACATGCATTTTACTAATTAGTTTAATAGTTAATTAGCATCGCATTGTTTACCATGTTTACCTGAAAGAAAAACGTTAATTTCTGAATGTATCATATGACATTCCAGGCAAATCATATGGCTTACCTAAATATTTTCCACTTTTGCTACATGTAATTTGCTAATAAAAAGTTTTAGGGTCGGCCCCTTAAAAATAGGGTCGGTCGGGCCACCGGAAACACAGGTATTTTTTTTATTTGGCCTTAGCATAAATGCTTGGCTTCATTCAACTGCGTACTGGTAATGACCAGAACATACTTAAATTGTGTTACTTTTCTTCATTATAGTCTGAAAAGGCTTACACTGGTGTCTTATGGAGGCCAATTTTAATCAATGAATTGATCACCATTGATCATCGACTGGTGGAAAATCCTGATGATCGATCATGAATTTTCAACCGATTATCGACACTACCAACGACCCTCCCTCGGTAATTGGTTTCTAATTTATTACTCAGGTCAACCTCAATACCTTTATGGTAGACCAAGCAGACTGGTATAGGTACCCGGTATGCAGTGGTCTAGACTACTGGTCCCCATAATCACACTTAAAGACTCGTGATCGCAGGGTTTGGCCTAAAGATGAAGACTTTCAGAAAATGTGTTTAAAATACTGAGTTTACTTACATGCAGAAGTTTGTGTTTAAACGTGAAGAAACCAGCTTCAAGACAGGCAAAAGGTATGATAACAGACTGTAAACAAAAAACAAATATTATAGCACAACAATTTAAATATTAAAACAACAAGCAGCATAGACATGATAGATTTGTCATTTCCAAACATGAATAATTAATTATTATTTACCTGCAAATCTCTGATTGTTTAAAAAACAACATTAGATTTTACAAGATTTAAAATAAAGAGTGATACTTATTAACTATAGTAACAGATACTGTGCTTTTCACCAGCTCCTGGCTCCAGAGAATGGCAGGTTAAAAATAGTAAAAATGGTAGGTTAAACAAATAAAATTTACAACCCAAAGTATGATCTGTTCATAAAGCAACTGAATGAAGCATTTATTTTACTGTATTTAACTAACGCTGAGACGATGAATTAAACCTTGGCTGCATTCGAGAAGCTACATGTACCTATGTTGACTTATATGATGCTATAAAGTTTAAACAATTTAAGAACACCGAAATGTTTACCTGTATATAAAAAACACCATAGCCGTGTGCGAGCACCTTCCTACATAGAAACGCAACAATAAAACATAACACAATTCGCAAAAACTCAAAATGTTTTAACATCATCTTGGCATCCGAGCTACTCCCACTTGTGTTTAGAGCTTCATTAATGTTTGTGTCATCTCCAGCAGTTTGACGTTTCTTGATCGGTGAAATTTTCACAGTATTCTTAACAGGACGGTCGGTCCCTATTGATTTGGGTGCAACAGTTTCATGATTGTTACCATTCAGTATGTTCCGCTGTCGAATATCAAAAGATTGAACATTTTGTGTTGGATCTCTTTCATTCCCACCCACAGAATTAGGAATATCGGAACATGTTTTTTCAACATTATCTTCTGGACCGGACGATTCATTTGGTAGTCTACCTGAAATACACGTAATAAAAACCTTAGCAATTATTATAATACAATTCAGTTTAAATCGATATTTATATGGCAATGATGTACATTTTATGGTATCGTTTTCCATTCCGAATGTATTCCAGTTCTTCAGGTTAGATCATTTTGTAAAATTCCTGAAATACCGGAGAGAAAAATCCAATCCATCAAATTAACATTGTTGTTAAAATGTTTCAATCAAATTACCATTGTGATGAGTGAAAACCCACAGTTGTGTTGAAGGGTGAACTGACTTAAAAAAAAATTGTCTCACACTGACATAAAATTGGTATTAAGCACATATGCTATACTCCTATGGGACATGCAATGGTGGTGTATCAGCTACAAACATTTGAATGTTTGGACAGCGGAATGATATGCTGAAGTATAAACCTTATTGTATCCTGGGGCATTACCAGTTCTCGATAGTCTAAGCGATAGGCAATACAAAATGAACACAAACACATGTCTAACCTGTCTCAACTTTCCTCCAGCGATATAAATCCAATTTAGTTGCATCAAAACAGCAAAGTTTCCAATAAAGTTCAAAATGTAATTTGTCAGTCAAAATTAGATCAGTTAAAAAAAAAGACTAGTTCAGTACTCGAAGTAGTTTTGAAAAGGAGGCTAATAGCGTCATAACTGGGTTTTTTCCCAATAAGGTGTCTAATACGGGAAACACATATAATGATACTGTCTCATCACTATTTTTTGTGTGTCAAAACAAAACTGTACAGACTGAATCAAATGTTTGATATGTCAAAATATCTCATTCTATAACGCATATCTCACATGTCTCACACAAACGTGTATACATGTATATTAAAATTTAAAAAATCCAGGCAATACTTACAATTACCAAGAAAAAGTTTGTTTCGCCTATAAACCATAAATTATATGATGGTATTTGAAAAAATGTAAACCTAACCTAGATTCCATAGTTTATTTTCTACATTCAGTGATGTTTTTAAACAATATGTATTTGTTTTTATTTGGTTTTTCGACTAATTTTAGGTAACTTATATGAGTTTTTTTATCGATAAGCTCTTCACTGAGCACTGTTTTATTTTTAGTAACATGATACACTTTCAGTTGACACAAACTGTCTGCAAGTAAGACGATTATCGACTTAAAACATTTTAAACAGAGGTTGAAAAGTTGACTTAGTGAAAAATTGATAAACTAGGTATGTATGACTTCAATAAATAAAACTTTTTTTGTTAGCTCATCAAATAGCTGATCAACTCTTTGACTGTAAACAATAGCTGATCGTCTGTCATTGTGCTTCATAGTCTCGGAAAACTATGCAAAATAATAGTTACCTCGAGATTATGGCCTAATATAGGTACCTCGAAAACAGGATACTTGAGGATACCACAATATAATTCTGAGCAAAATGATTTTTTCTACACTAAACTATCACAGGTACTCGTCAGAGGCCAGTTTCCGTCCAAGCCCAGTTTCCGTCATTCTCATTTAAAAAACGTTTTTACACTGCAAATTACTTACGCGATGTCTGACACTTATTGTCAGACGTTTATAACTGAAGATTGGAAACAGGAAAAACAACCAAAAAGTAAATAAGCGGTACAAAAACGAAAGGGATTTCTCCGAAAAATGTATTTACTTCCTTATGTGGCATTGGGGTTGCGCGCGCATACTGCCGCATAATAAACTATTAAAAAAATAACACTGTAATGACGTCATAATTTTATCACTCTTCAGCAGACGCAGTTTAATAGACCGTGAGTATATAGTTTCACCAAAGAGCAGCAACTCGTACAACCTGTATCTGTCTGATTTACATAGAGTTACCCATCTTTACAGTGTAAAATTGTTTTATATTGACGATTCCAGGCGCATTGTTATAACGATCGAGGTGACTGATGGAACAATGCAAACATACCATTTTTACAATGAAATTGTTGAATAGACTTGCAAACAAGTTTCTAATTCATAAAAGTTTACTGTATCTTGACCTAGTTGAATCTATCACTCGATAAAATACATGACGGAAACTGGGCTTGTAAACAAAATGATTTCTCAGTTTTAGTCTATTTATAAACAGGTCACGTGCCACTTCGATAATTTATATAAAACAAAATTCTTTGGTATCAAATTTCCAGGAAGAGGTAACCTAATAGAAAATAGAGTAAAAATTGTCAGGATACATAGATTTGTCTGAAAAATTAGTTTATGTTTACATATGTGACGGAAAATGGCCCCCGACGAGTACATGTATTTTTTTTTAGTTTAACAATTTTAATTTTCATAGTTTTACAAGATTCTCGACAGAAGCGAATGTGGATGCAAAGTATGACAACTCTGGGTAGAGACTGACTCAGTTACATTCGCGAAAATTGATAACAATACAATATTTCCCCGTTTGAGCTTAAATTATTTCATGACGGTATCATTGTTGACGAATATTTTTTAAAAATAAATATAACTGTATGATTGTGTAATTCGAACCTTTTCCTAACACACGATTTATGCGATCTTCAGATGACTGGAGAATTCTTTGCCGTCTGGCTTCTCGAATCGCTTCCAATTCGGCCATATTTTCTTGGTAGCTAAATTTAGTTACGTATTCATTGGTTTTACAAACTTCTATATTTTAAAATTCAGTTTGCAGTTTGAAATAATGTTTGTGTGTACTTAATATTTAATTTTGATTCATTTGTGCCTAAAAAAATGATATATTTTAATGTGTGTAGAAAGCTACGAAACGAATCTATATCGGTCTACATTCGGGTTGAGGGTAAAGGTCGTACCATACCGCATTGTCGACCAGTCCCGTCATTCTTCGGGATTATACCGATCGATACCGCATTGTGGCACTGTCGGAAATAGCAACCTCTGTACTGAGATTATAGAATATATAGATAGTACGACGTAAACATGTATGAAGGCAACTGACGAAGGCGTTTATCATAAATTGGCCAGTATGATAAACACCTGTCGAATAATATAAATAATGTTTGGGTTAAACAGAGATCTAAGAAGTACAGATTGGGTACTTACTCAAATCTCACATAATCTCGAATGACACAATGTAAAACTGCAAAATGTCTTCCTTCATTTTTTATTCTTATATTTATTCTTATATTTAATACAGAAATAATGTTATATGGGTTTTGTATTTGTCTATTTTAAATAAGAGAATTGTAACTTTTTGTGCTAATAATCATGTTTTATCTGATGCGCAGTTTGGATTAAGGAAAGGGCGGTCAACCACCGATGCATTGTTTGTCTTAATAAATACTGTGTACAGGTTTCTAAATGATAAGAAAAGATTATACTGTGTATTTGTTGATTTATATAAATGTTTTGATACAATTTATAGAAATGCATTATGGATGAAACTCTACAACGTTGGAATTTAAAGATATGTATGCAAAAGTGAAATCATGTGTTAGGAAAATGTGAACAATAGTCAGACTTTTTTGAATATGCGATTGGGTGGAGACAAGGGGAGATAAATTCGCTAATATTATTCTCGCTCTTAGTAGGACCTAGAAATATATTTACAAAATGACATTAATATAGGTTTACATCTCGATGATATAGTACTTATTTTACTCTTATTTGCGGATGATATGGTCATTTTAGGTAAATCGCCTGAAGAATTGCAACACAATATTAATCTTCTTTATGATTATTGTAACAAATGGGGCTTAGAGGTAAACACGGTGAAAACAAAAAAACATGAACAATGAATCTTGGAATTATAATGGAGGAAACATAGAAGTAGTAAATGATTTCAATTATTTAGGAACAGTTTTTAATTATACGGGGAATTTTGCCTTAAACCAGTGAAGTAAGAAGTCTCTTCTTACTTCACTGCTTAAACCAAGAACATTTGATTGGAAAGCACTGAATGCACTCTTAAATAACTGTAAAAAAGGTAAGATTGAAACCGAAAATACTATGTCAATTATTTGACTCATCTGTTGGCTCCATTTTGAATTATTCTCGGAAAATTGGGGATATAAAAATCAAAGCAAATCGGGAGATTACATCTACAATTTTGTAAGCAAATTTTAAAGGTGATGAATGACTCATGTACAGGTGGAGTTTATGGTGAATTAGGCAGATATCCTTTATTCATAACACGACATGTAAGAATTGTTAAATATTGGTTTAAAATACTAAACACAGATAACATTAACAGTATCACCATTAAACGATTGTAAAAAGGGTTATACAAATTGGGTATCAAACATAGAAAATATGGTTTTACCAATGTCAGGAATGATCCAACTTCGGTTGGCTTTAAGCACTTTATTAAAGGCAAAATATGCTTATTAACACATAAACTGAACAGTTGACACTGAAACAGTTGACAAAGCACTCGGAAGCGTTACAACTTAAAGAATTACGCTAACAAATAAACTGAATAAAATTAAACTGTATCACTATGCCGAATAAATAGTTGTGTACTAATTACGCTGTATCCCCAACACGCTGCGCCGACGCTAAGCACAACACAGGACGTGTGCAGATCCAAATGGTTTATTTATAGCAAAGGTAATGTTTATGCAAACACAAGAGTTAAAATGTCAGCGTGCCTTTTTAACGAAGCATACGTTTCTAATCAGTTGTTTCTATTAACGGCTTGGTACATCAGGGGATTTAATGTAAATTTTGACGATAATATTATACACAAATGCTTGACACAAAGTCTCTATCATCTCCGTTAAGGTTAACAATAAGCATATTCTGACTTTAACGTATTTAGACAAAGAGTTGTTGATTTTTCATACAAGGATGGTCTGTGGATAAAGAATCAAGTAGTGTACTTGAATTATATAATTATTGTAAAATGAGTTTTAATTACGAAACATACCTTGATATTTTACCATGTAATTTAAGGCCATATTTAACAAAAATCCGAATATCTGCACATGCGTTAAGAATACAAACGGGTCGATACACTAGAAATACAATAGCTAGAAATGAAAGATATTGTCAATGTTGTAATAGCAGCGATTTGGAAAACGAGTATCACTTTATTTTGAAATGCACTTGTTATACAGGAATACGCAAAATTTATATTAAGAAATATTATTATAATAGACAAAGTATAAATTCATAGAATTACTTCAGACGCAAGATAATAATATTGTTATCAATTTAGCAAAACATTTAAGCAAAGCTTTATCTGTAATAAATTCATTGTTGAATATAAAAAAAAAAATTGTCGTCTTCATGTAATAGTTATTTATATATATTACTCAAACTATTGATATAAAATTATTCATGTGTAGAAACACCTGACTTGTGTATGAAAAATTGTATTTATGTATGTATAAATGACGATGTACGTATGTGCAAGTATGTTCTGTTCTGCTCTGTTCTGTTAACAGACTGTGAATCATGTAGTTGACGATAAGCATGCATTACAGCTTCAATTCCTGGTGAACTCGTCTAAAAAAACTTGAATGCTATAAACACATATTTTGCAATGTTCAAAGGTTACCGTTTTACTTGCTGAAATGACGTTTTCTACAGAAGTGTAGCATGCGGTAATATTTCCGGGATCTTTACGTCCGGTATTTTGTACGGAGCATAATGAAAGTGTAAGTGAAACTTAAGGGGAGACTCCTTAGTTTCGAATGAATGTCCATGGGGAATTTCTTATAAAACAGAAATCTAAGGGATTAAAAGCCATGTACAGGCTAGACAATAAAAAAGAAATCCACAAATGTGGTGTTTTTGACTTAGTATGACATAATAGTTAATTTTGGTGTAAATAAACTTTTTGTACTGTGACCGGTATAGAGGCTGTAAACAGAAACTAGTAACTGGTGGCTATGTTGTAAATGGTAGCTTTATTTTATCATTTCCTGCATTTCTCCATTCGACATAAGATTACGGGGAAAAAAGCCGGATAAGGTATGTAGAAATATCATTTTTATAACAATTTGGAGTGTTTGTCATTCAATTATGGATGTGTTATATCTCAAATAAGGGACAGGTATATGCTGCCGTGTGTCTATAAATGTCATGTTTTCCTTTTTTTGAGTGCTGAGTGGGTGGGGTAAATGAATTGTTTTTGTAGGCAGGATACTGACTTTGTTGCTTTCTAGCATGTATTTGCTATATTTTGAGAGGAAATTATATGGTCTTTCAGGAATAGGGCATATTTGTTAGTTTTGAAAAATAGAATTCAAGTTGTTTAACGTAATTAGTGTACATGTCTGAAAATAGTCTGAATTTCAAAGAAAACTGTAGATTCCGACCTGAATGAACCGCAAGTATTGGAATGGAATAAGTGCAAATCTGTATTTCCATGGAATAATACCCATAAATCCAAGAATATATAACGAGAAAGTTTAGTGTTGAATCGGTTTTATTAGCTCACCTGAGCAGGAAGTGCTCAATGGTATTGTGATCGCCATTCGTCCATCGTGCGTGTGTGCGTGCTTCCGTCCACAATTGCTTCAAACGACTTCTCCTCTCAAGCCGCTTGGCCAATTTTGACAAAACCTCACAGAAATGATCTTTGGGTGGTCTTCTCTCAAGATTTTTCAAATTATGGAAATCCATGCAGAACTCTGGTTGTCATGGCAACCGAAAGGAAACAAGCTGGAAAACTTAAAAAATCTTCTTCTCTAAAACAACTGGCTCGATTTCAAAATAATTTAATAGAAATGATGTTTGGGTGACCCTCAACCAAGATTGTTCAAGCCGGGAGGATTCGAAAAAAAACATGGCCGCCAATGAGCGGGGCTTATTTTTGCTATATTTCTATATGGAAAACTTAAAAAATCTTCTCGTCTGAAACCGCTTAATGGATTTCAAAACAATTTCATAGAAATGATGTTTGGGTGACCCTCTACCAAGATTGTTCAACCCGGGTTGATTCGTCAAAAAACATGGCCGCCAGCGGGTGGACTTATTATTGCTATATTTCTATATGGAAAACTTAAAAAATCTTCTCGTCCGGAACCGCTTAATGGATTTCAAAATAATTTCAAAGAAATGATGTTTGGGTAACTATACCTACCGAGATTATTCAAACCGGGTTGATTCGTCAAAAAACATGGCAACCAGTGGGCGGGGCTTATTTTTTGTATATTTCTATATGGAAAACTTAAAAAATCTTCTCGTCTGAAACTGCTTAATGGATTACAAAACAATTTCACAGAAATGATGTTTGGGTGACCCTCTACCGATATTGTTCAAGCCGAATAAATGAATGTTGTTTAACGGTTCATCAACACAGTATAGGTTATTTAGAGCCGCCCCATAGAGAGCGGAAGGATACATAGGAATCCGGGAACCGTGCCCTACTCTTATTATCGAATAGATTCCTATGGTTCTTTAACGTGCTCAGAGGATAGACCGATACACGGGACCGCCCGGTTTACGTCCCCATCCGACGGACGAGGTCTTGCCCAAGAACACACCGACTAAACTCAGTGGCACCACGGAGGATTGAACCCGGGCCTCCGGTTACAAATCCGCCGCGCTACCGACTGCGCCGTGTTGATTCGTCAAAAAACATGGCCGCCAGTGGGCGGGGCTTGTTTTTGCAATATTTCTATATGGAAAACTTAAAAAATCTTCTCGTCTGGGACCGCTTAATGGATTTCAAAATAATTTCACAGGAATGATTTTTGGGTAACCCTCTACCGAGATTGTTCAAGCCGGGTTGATTCGTCAAAAAACATGTCCGCCAGTGGGCGGGGCTTATTTTTGCTATATTTTTATTATGGAAAACTTAAAAAATCTTCTTGTCTGAAACTGCTTGATGGATTTCAAAATAATTTCACAGAAATGATGTTTTGGTGATACTTTACCAAGGTTGTTCAAAACGGGTTGATTCATCTTTAAAAAGATAGTCGGCGCGTTTGGGGAAGCACAATGTATAAGTGATTGATCGTCATGAAGTGAAATAATTTTAATAGCAAAATTAAGGTAGAGAGTAGAGCAATTTAACGTTTTCTATCGGTGTTCCGATAAAAGTTGACACGGCAGTGCCAGTGTGTGGAATTTGAACAAAACAAGTTAATGCCTTCCATTACGCAAGGCCAATTGTTAAAATATGCAAAGGGCCATAACTCTGAAATGTTGAGGCCCACGAGGGCCTGAATCGATCTACTGGCAAAGTGTACTCTGTTAGATGATGTTACAATGCAAAATATCAAAGCTTTAACCTTGTGGTTTCAAAAAAGAAGATTTTTAAATGTATTTCCTAATATTTCTATGCAAAACTTTTGACTCCCGGTGAGGGGATTATTCTAATCCCAGCGTCACCATTTGTACAACTTGGTAAAGGACCACTATATGATGCTACATGCAAAATATCATCAAAGCTGTAACCCTTGTGGTTTCAGAGAAGCAGATCCGGGCACCTTGAAAAATCACGTGACTAGGAAATCACGGCGAATATGTAATTTTAATAGGGTTTCATTACCAGTAACCATGTAAAATGTACGCACTTTGCAAGAAAACAGACTAATTTAATTGCAATTTCAGCATTTCTATTCCTTTCTTCATCCATACCATTTATCAACAACTACACTCTATAAACAAATCTACTAGTTTCCTTTGGCCTTGTCAGACAAATTTAGCCGATCAGCATTCAGTTTAATAAACACTATAGGCTTTCATAATTTCTGTACATCACTTTCAACTCGAGTTTTGATAGGCTTACACAGACACACCTCCTGCGAGGCCAAAAGCCAGCTTAAACGGCTGGCGCCGAAAAATCATGGCCGCCAGAGGACGGGGCAGTTTCCCTACATAACTATATCAGAAAACGTTTAAAAATCTTCTTGTCTGAAACCACTTGTCCCATTACAAAATAATTTCACAGAAATGATGTTTGGGTTGGCCTCTTCCAAGATTGTTCAAGCCGGGTTGATTCATAAAAAAACGCGTGGCTTATATTTGATATATTTCTATAGAGAAAACTTAAAAATTCTGCTCGTCTGAAACCGCTCAATGGATTTCAAAATAGTTTCACAGAATTGATGTTTTGGTGACACTCTTACCAAGTTTGTTCAATCTGGGTTGATTCATCAAAACATATAGTCACCAGTGGGCGGGCAGTTTCCCAATATAACTATATGGAAACTTTTACGTTTTGTTAATGCTATCAGCTATAGGACAGCTATCACTGTCATCATAATAGATTTGATAATATAAAATCATTTGCATACAGTGCATAAAACTGAGCTGAAACTGACACCCTGTTGTGTTTTAGCTTACCTGCGCATATAGTTTGTGTGATTAAATATAGCGTAAAGCATGTTGATTCGATAAAAAAAAACATGGCTGCCAGTCGGATGGGATCTTTTCTTATGTATTTATTGAAAAAATCTGCATACATGGTGTTTTGATGTTTGAGTGACACTGGACAAAGGTTGCTCAAAACATGACTTCCCTCAGGTGAGCGATTTAGGGTCATCGTGGCCCTCTTGTTTATAATAAATAATGGCCCCTTTAATACTTACAAAAACTTGGTTAAAATTTGTATATAAGCTTGGATCTCGGAAACTACATAATGGATTGAAACTTCACGCATGCATTATTCATTATAAGACAACAACAAAGAGCCACGTTACATAAATCGTTGCTTTATTTTAACAAAATTAAGGCTCCTTTTTACTTAAGAAAAAAAGCAGTTTCATCTTGTCCAATCACTTTAAAAAATGATTTATAATTTGTATCGATTTTATTTGAAGGATTATATCAATAAAACCTTGGCCATGTTTCAAAATAAACAATACTGACGCATTCATTGTGTAGTTATTGCTTTTGATAATTAAAAATAACAACACTTATTTCAGCTTGATAACTTTCATAATTTCAATAATTAGTTTAAAGTACAGCAAAAACAATTGTTTGCATTCCTATCACTTCACAGGCCAACAGTCATGTTTATTTACTTATCGGCAGTTTGTTTACGCTTGCGTGAAACCTTGCTTGTATTATCTTAAATGAGAGCAGTTGCAAACTCATGTTGCGAAAATTGACGATTTATAAACGCTTACAATTTTAAGCAAAACTATAACAACAGCAGGAAATAGCATAGCCATACCGCATAGTCATTTTTCAAATAACCTTTTTGACATTTTTAACAAAACATACACATATAGTTTTAAAATACCAAAATGAGAAGAATGGTCCTATAGAAATCACAACATCCAAACGCAATATGCAATAGAATAACCATTTTCAGTATATTTCCAAAAAGTTATCGTCATGTCTGTGGCTGTTATCCAGAATACGTTCGTATATATCACAGGAACATAGTTTATTATTCTACAATGCATATATACAACCTCATCTTAATTATTGCTGTATTTGGGGAAACTCCTCCAATACCAATGTATATAGAAATACAAAATTACAAAGAAGAGCATGCAAAATTATACAAGGTCATAAATATATTAATCTTGAAACTGCACGTATTTCTCTAAATATGTTATCATTCGAAGAATTAGTTTTTCTTCAAAAAACTAAAAGCATGTACAAAATAGCAAATCAAATGTCCCCGCAATACGACTTGTTTCATATGAAAGTAAATGAGCAAAATACTTCAATGCAACTGAGATCCATTACAAATAGAAATTTCACAATACCTAAGCCAAATAACGAACTATTCAAAGGGAGCTTATCATATTCTGGATCTTTAGTATGGAATAGTATTCCCCAAGAAATTAAAAACGCTACATCATTGAATACATTTTCCAACAAATGCTTGAAATGGGTAAAAAGAGAAAATCGAATCTAAATCTAGCATTGTCTAGTTTGCTTGTACATATTGTTAATGCCATGGGTTAAAAGCAGTAATGATGTATACACTATACAAATGTGTCTATGTTTATGTATACATTATAGTATGTTTATCTTTCATCTTTATTGATTTTAGACAGTGTTTCATTTTAAAATATCAAATTGTCATATGCTTTGATATGTGTTCATAAGTATGCCTACAGCTATTTTATAAATGACGTTTATTTGTTGTATTGTATTTGTAAATATGTTATTAAGAGGGCTCAAGAATGACTGGACTGGCTATGCCAAATGAGTCAACCTCTGTAAATAAAGGAATTACTTACTTACATGACTTACTTACTTACAATGTCACCGTAGATCTGCACTATACCACAAACAAAGAGCAAATTAACTAGTATATACAATGAAAAGGACAATGACACAACACAAAGAGTGGTGAAGACAGGGTTACCGACTCGGAACGGTCCACTCTTTAGCTTAAATTGATTTTAAGTGTACACAACCTCGCTATTATCCTGTATCCAGCCTCAAATTGATAAGACAGTGTAAATAAAAGTACATCCCATCAAAAGGAAATCTCTAACAATAAAGTCCACATCCAGAGAAACTAGAAAACGATACACGTATATGTTACTGTAAAAACATGTATAAAAGGAAATAACACCTCAGGATGTATACAGAATTATACTGAATAACCACAACAGTTGCAGCCACAGAGAAAACCAATCCAGGATAGATAAGAAACCCCACTGGGCGAAAAGTTATGCACCAACCTCATCTTTCAGCGTTTCCGAAGGTGCAGTCATGGAGTCCCAAGAGGTTGTCCGGTCATCGCACTAGAGAAATGACTGTAGAAAGGCTAACCACCAAGCACGAAGTGTGTTAAAATACTAAAGGGTCGTTTCTTTTCTGACGAATTTCCTGATTAATTTTGCAAGTGGTCAGGAAATCCGTCAGACTCGTTTAATTTCCGAAGTTTATAGATCACATCTCCATAGAATAAAGGTTGTGATATTCCTAGTCGCATAAAAGTGTTTAGGTTGGTGTTGTACTTCTCCAGCAGACCTAAGCCGCCTTCGTTGTGGCGATAGAACTTTGAGAAAGATCTACGTAGATTATGATAACGAAAATCTTTCTGAAGAAGTTTAATTGTAATAATTTGATTTCGATAATTGAAATCCTTAACCTCGTTACATACATTCAAAATATAATTTGCTACGTGCAGACCTTTGGGTAAATACTTGGGTCAATTTCTATACAGTACGTTACAAACGAAAAAGCATACCTGAAATTTCGAATATATTACAAAACATTCATAATTCTATCATGACCTCATCACAATAATTTGATCAATCAAACACAGGGACACCCCTGCACATTTGGTAGGTGATAGACGTCTTGTATATCATTGACACTCTAAGGACTTCTACCGACTTCTACCGACTTCAGTCCTGTATCAAAAAGCATTTGTAGTGATAATTGTATTAAAAGCTTTATTTTTAATGTAATGTTGTGTATCTTAATTTGGGTTTGTATGATTTCAAAACACCTTCTAGTATTAGGAATCGCTTAATTTAAACTACGTTCAAATATTTCATTTTTTTTATTGTTACAGATAAAATGTAACACTAAAGGAAGCAAAACCAGCAACAACTATTTTTAATTATTTTTTTCAAATATGGCAATGAAATATATTCGCTTACAGAAAGTACATAAAATGGATCCAGTGTTTTATTAAAATCCGATATAAGAATGAAGTCAAATAATATTGGCAAGTGTCTGTTAAATCTAAATTATCAAGTGTCCCTTGAATCAAAATTGTCAAGTGTCCCTTTAATCTAATTTCACTTCAAGTATTTTCTGGTTTATTTATTAACAATAAGACCGAATTATCCAATGTCACTTTAGTATAGATGAGCACAGTAATTTGTATCCTCTCTCAATACATTTTTAATTCAAAGCATCCACTATTTGCATTTATACTGAATTTAAAGTAAATTCTCAATCTAAAGACTGAACCAGATACTGAACAAATAACAACCACAAAAGGCTGTATTTCAACTTTCATAGAACACCATAGAAGTTTTAAAATATTCCAATAACCTTGGATGATAGTCATATGATGCCTCACAAAAACATCATATGATGTTAAATGTAAACCTCAATGTTTTAATTACTCATCAAGAAACTTCTATATGTTACTAATTATAACTGAATGGCCTTGGATGACACAATAACATGTTTACAAATATTAAAATATTACATCTTAACAAATATTCATAGGTAACATTATATATAGACGGAGGATAGAAAAATGCCCGGATGATAAACTTATAAATTGCCCCTTACCCTGTGTATTACCATACCTTACCGTACAGTTGTATATCAATCAATTGTTGTATCAAACATAAAGATGAATTAAAGGGACACTGTCCGTAAGGAAGCAAATGTTGAGCACAGCCAAATAACTGTCGGATTTTTATTCAGTGAAATATATACATGAAAACATTAGCACAAACCCAGATAAGCCTGTAGTAATACATTCGTGAGTTTGAAAAAAAAAGTTTTATTTATTATTATATATTATATATTATTGATCATTTTCTGCTGATCACATGACATCCATTAGCGCATTAGCTTTTATATATTGAAATACATATAGCCCGGTTAGCTCAGTCGGTAGTCGGCGACGTTCGACTATTATTACCCGAGAGTGTACTTTTAGTGTGGGTTACGAGTTCAACCCCACGAAGCGGTACTTCTTCTTTTGTACCGCTATTGAATTCCGTCCAACAATCTTTGTTTTATTTAGTAAATATTCAATAATGGTTGGTGTGTTATGTTTTAACGTAATTATTTTGTGTGGTGTAGGCTAAACGTTACGGACATTGTCCCTTTAATATTAAACAGGGATCTAAGAATTTCAGATTCCGAGGCGCTTACTCAATCGCATATGTTAACAAATGTTATACTCTTTAATAATTTGAGACCAGTTGCAGACTCCTCTCCTATGATAAATGACAACTACTATTCAGTTACAACGTTTAGCAAAAACTACAATAACAAACGGAAGCAGAAGAAAAAACACATGGTCGGACAGTTTAATACTCTTTCTTTTAAATGTTTACCCAACATTGAACTATTTTGATAATGCCATTGCGTTCAAAATATAATTCCCCCTAATTTGAGATCATTTAGGTCTCCCATTTTTAATAAATGACAATGTGTGACGGCTGTAAAAACGGTCGCCCCGACTACAAATCAGCAGTGTTATTACTTACTGGTCCTTTGGGATCATCAATACCGCTTTTTGTGGTTTTAAAGTTGAATACCGCTTAAACTGGCGTTAGGGGACATGGGAGGTGTTGCAAATATATTAACTCTCATAAACAGAATCAATAAACCCAAGCCTACTACTTGTCTCTCTTGTTTGTGTGTGTTGCTTCCAGGGGTCCTTTTCCGTATCAATTGTTATATTAAAATCGGAGAGTACTAAAATATGTATAAAATAATAAAAAACAACCTGTTTTTAATGATAAACGGCAGGCGCGTAGCTAGACCATATTTCGCCATACGCAAGGTTGATTGCAATACTAACAATTCATTACAATAACACATGCTTTGAAATGCATTTGTTTCTTGTCAACATGTTCGTACGCAGCTGTTATTCTACGTAAAGGTAGTTACGCGCCTTAACGGAATGTACAGTACGATACTGGACGGCTTCTACACTCAAAACATTAATTATAATTACGTCTTATATTTTTAGATTTAAAATCACATTATGTTGACGTTCAACCTTAACGGACTTCGAGTATTAGTGTATAATAGTAGTCAAATTTGCATTAAATCACCAGTTATACCTAGGCGAAATTCCAACAAGTAATCTGAAAATTACTCTTCAGTAAAAGGTTACCTTATCTCTTACATAAACCATTTAACCTTGCACGCTACCTGTTGTATGCTTAGTGCAGCGTTCAATAAATACACCAGTTTTAAACTTTTCTTATAAGGAATTGAAACGATTTGGCATATTTTGCAAAGTAAGTGTATTCTATTGATTGGTTTATTACGTCTCTGATTGGATTGCGTTATACCCTAAGATATAAGGCTTTTGAATACTTCAACTGTTGTTTTTTTTAAATGCATATTCCGCCTTTATAATTGATATCTCTTTAACAATCATTCGTGTGTACGTATATTGGTATTTAACAACACATACATACAAATAAACAGATATGAAACTTCCTATCTACCATAGATCTACATACACATTAACAAATAGTATGTATATCAATGTATATACCCAAAACATCTCTAGGCACATTAACTTTTCCTTTTAACTCCTGCCTAAAATAGTTTTTGTTTTTTTCCTTAAAAAGCAAGGGATTGACCAAGGATTTGTAAAAGAAGAGGATTCGCAAATGAAATAGAGCGGAGAAGGAATCATCGTAAATTCTCGGATAAAGACGGCGAATATCACGTGACTCGATTTCGGGCTTTCTATCTATCTATAGATACTGCAACACATCTCGGGCTTTCTATCTAACTATAGATACTGCAACACACTCTTTCGAAGATTATGTGCAGGTGCGCGTCTGTGCAGTGTGAGTAAGATAAAAGGGGTAAAAGATGTCTTAAAAACAGGGGAAGGTGAAATAATGATAAAAGGGATAAATGTTAAAAAGTCTGATCAAGACAAAGTGATTTTTAAAAGATAAAAACAGCGTTTCTTGTTTAAGGCATGGAGTGGGAGACAGTGCAAACGGCCAATTTGAATGAATCCACACTTGGTAGCATTGCTATGTCTGCTGGTAGTCTGTTCCACTGTACAATGGCGAGCGGGAAAAATGAATACTTATACTAATCAGCAGAGGTGTGAATCTGTCTATAAGCCAGGGGATGGGACTGTCGTGGTATTCTCGCGGGTTGCGTCACATATGGTGGTATTTCTATGTTCTATGTGTTCTATGCTTTTGTAGAAGAGACATAATCGGGAGTCAGTAAGTCGGTCTTCTAATGATCGCCAACCTAGGTCACTGAACATGTATGAAACACTGGCGTAATACGAGTAGTAATTTAGCGTCCATCGAGCTGCTCTGCGCTGTACCATCTCTAACTTGTTTATATTTGTCATGATATATGGACTCCATACAGGGGAGGAATATTCAAGTAAGGGGCGCACAAGGGTCTTGTATGCTACTTCCCCGTATACCTTTATTTAGTGATCTTATGTTTCGCTTTACAAAACTTAAAGTCCTATTTGCAGTGGATGTTGTTCTCTGGATATTCATACTGTTCATACTGTTGTCGAAGCCAGTATAAACCTACAGGTTTCTTAGGCCCTTTTTGATTTTGTTTTCCCAGTCTAGTTATGATTTATTTCTATCATAGTGAAGGACTTCCGGTTCCTTTTTAGTTTTTCGGATTGAATTTATTAGGATGATTTGCCCAATGTATATTTAGCCTACTTTTAAAGGAATTGATGGTGGGTGCCTCAATCACAGTGTTCGAGAGTTTATTCCAAGATTCTACGACTCTGTAAGCAAATGAATTTTTCCTAATATCAATTCTTGCTCTTTTTTTTAAATAGTTTCTTGGAATTTCCCCTTGTTCCAAGCTCAGGGGCCTGAGTGAACAGTTTGTTTTTGTCAACTGTATCGATATTATTTAAGATTTTATAAACCTGGATCACGTCAGCCCGCTCTCTTCTATACTCAAGGGTTGGTAGCCCTAGCATAGTGAGTCTTGCATGGTACGAAAAGTTACTGAGGTTTTCCACCATCCTAGTCGCTCTTTTTTGGACATTTTCTATAGCAATTATATCCTTTTTTAGGTATGGAGACCAAACCACCGTAGCATTTCAAGGTGTGGTCTAACAAGGGACTTATATAAACACAGAAACATTTCTCTATCCATGTATGTGAAAGTTTTATATATTAGACCGAGATTTCTATTGGCCTTAGATACTTTACCACTTATATGATAGGAGAACTTTAATTTTGAGTCAAATGTTACTCCCAGGTCTTTTTCATGTATTACCTTGGTAATTTCTGCTATTTTATTCGAATTATCCTTGATGTAGAATACATCGGATACTTCATCATTATTACCAATATGTAAGTGTTTGCACTTTTTGTCATTGAATATCATTTGCCATTTTTTAGCCCATTCACATGCAGTGAGATACTGTCTTGTAAGTCTATATCACGCTGTGGGCTATTTATGCATGTATACATGTTAATATCGTCAGCAAAAAGTTTGGCGGTGCAGGACATGGCGTCCGGGAGGTCGTTGATGTAAATAAGAAACAAAACAGGCCCTAGAACACTGCCCTGGGGAACCCCGCTTGTGACATCCCTGAGTTCTGAGACCTGCCCATTGACCATCACCCTCTGTTTTCTATTTGTTAAAAAGTCCTCTATCCAGTCATAAAGTTTACCAGTTATTCCCATAGATTTAACCTTACTCATTAAGCTTTTATGGGGTACTTTGTCGAAAGCCGCTTTAAAATCCAGATAAATGACATCGACTTCTTTACCGCAGTCAATTGCCTCTGACCAGTCATCAAGACACTCCAATAACTGAGTAGCACAGGAGCAGCCCCGTCTGAAACCATGTTGGTGAATTGATTATAGTTGGTTATCGATTAAATGGTCAACCATTTCCATACGAACAATTTTTTCCATTATCCGACAGGATATCGGTGTAAGACTGATTGGTCGATAATTTTCCGGCTTAGCCTTTTTCCCTGATTTGAAGACTGCAGTCACATTGGCTGTTTTCCATATTTCTGGTAATTTTCCTTCATCCAAGGATTTCTTAAAGAGATTTGTAAGTGGTGCAGTCAATGTATTCGCACATTCTTTGAATATTCGAGGGTGGAGATTATCTGGTCCTTGTGATTTAGAAGACTTGATTTGAAATAATAGTTTGTTGACAATTTCCTCTGTAATGTTGATGTTTATTAATTTAGAACAGTTTGGTTTTTCTTCCAGTATTGGTATAATATCAATATTTTCGTTGGTAAATACAGATACAAAGTGGTTATTTAGTACTTCGGCTTTTTCATTGTCATTCCTCGTTATACCGCCATTGGTATTTTCTAAGTTACTAACAGAAATTTTTGTAAGTGTTCAATATTACTTCCCGATATATTGGTGCCCCTGAAGTAATTGTCAAGAATGTGTCCCAGATATGATTCTGTCCGAGAATTTACGAGGCTTCATTCTTCGCTCTATTTCACAGTTTAAAAATAAGATTTGATTTCACAAATCCAAAGATTGAGACCCTGAATTTGATTTCAAAACCTTGAATACGGAGTACGGGGAGCTAGTGAAACATCCAGAGATCCGGAGAGCTAATGAAAAACCCGGAGATTTAGGAATGTATCCATATATTAAGCAGGCCTGAAAGTCAGGCAATATTTTCTGCAATTACGTAAATTTGAGATCAATTTCACAGTTTCCTATCTATTTGTCATCAGGTCTATGGTTGAAACGACATATCGGGCCCTGGTGGTACATGTTCGTTCGGCACTACATGTTCCGTTCGTCACTCCGTGCCGAACTAAACGGTACGGCTTTTACCTTCTTCCTTTTTACGTTATTTTATTTAATATTCTTCCCTTAAATCATATTTACCTATATGCTAGCCAACATACTCCACATACAACATGTTATAATTTGACGATTTGATAACTAACTAAAATGTTTTAAAGGTTAATTCATAAATCGGAAATACTGATAGACCATAAATTAAATGTAATTTTCTTTGGTACGAACACCCTTATGACCGAAGAATCACTAATGACCTTTGAACTTCTATGACCCCGATTGTTTATAGGCCATTCAACGTGGGAAAATGTTCAACAAGTTGCAAAGCAATGCATAGGCTACTGTTTAAGAACAATGGATTAAGAGAAGGGTATTTATCTCACAATCGCAAACATGCGGTTCTTTATTAAAAGAGCTGCAAAACTTTTTCTTCTGATCTTTGTCTCGATCGTTCTAATTTTCTGTTTTAGGAATGAAATTAAAGTGTCATCGTTCAGTGACAGCACAAACTTTCAACATGGCCGACAAAGTAAACAATTTGCTGCATTTTCAAAAAATGAAGTTTTCACTGCTCAGCCTATGCCACATGTCAGATATCAGAGAAGTGCCAAATCATATGAGAATTTTTCATCGGATAACAGAAGTTTTGCTAAACGCCAAACTGAGAAAAAGACCGAATTGGACGACATAGTAATAAGTGTGAAGACCACAGCGAGGAATCACCAAACTAGAATGCGCTTGCTACTCAAAACTTGGATAAACACAGCCAAAAATCAGGTGCAGTATATGTTTTTGCCTTGTCCATCTGTCGGAAAATAGCTCTTAGAGCTAATGTCAAAGTGGAGTGCGTGAATCAGTGGTAGTCTCATTTATTTGACGTCTTCGGGTGCTTTTTTTACATTAGGGTGCTTTTTTTACATTACGGACGTTTATAGATACACCCTTTACGTCTCATTGCTTTTGTCCAAAAACCGTGTGGATAATTTCAGACTTTGTATATGTTTCTTGCATAATGTCACTGCACTGACACCTGTGTTTCGCCATTCAAACAATGTGTAGTACCTTGATTTAACATAAAATTTCATTTAAAAAAAAATTTGATTAAAATTTAAGTGTGAAATGGATAACAAATGATTTTTCTTCACTTTAGGTAAGGTGTACACTTATAAAATTCAGTTTAAATAGACTGTTTATAGTTAGCGCAGAGAATCTCTGCGGAAAGTCCACACATAAAAAAACAAACGCGTATGCACGTCGGAGGAGGCATATATAAAAAAAATTGTCTTGCCGTTCGTACACGTGTATTTTATGCACTAGGATCAGTGGTAGAGCGCCAGACTTCAGATCGAAAGGTCAGGGTTCGATCCTCGCCATGGCCATGTTATTTATCCTTGAGCAAGATAATTAATCCACATTGCTTAGTACTGGTTCTACCCAAGAAACCTGCATATAATCTTCGAAAGAGGGTGCTGCAGTATCAATATTATAGATAGATAGAATCCAGACTTTTTGTAAAAAAACTAATCAAATATTATTTTATATAGGGGAATAACGATTACTACAGAAAGAGTTAAGGCATTTTGTCAACAACCTCCACGGTGCACTGTTTTGCATGTTTGCTCCGTGTCGATAATATCAGAGTTTTTGTCTTATATGGTTAAGCAGTGCTTCCGATAACGGGCGTACGGCCGTAAATTACGTCCAAAAATCGTAGTTGTACGGCGAAAATTAACATCAAAGGCGTACAGTGTACTTCCAAAAACTTCAAAGTACGCCGCGATTCTTTACTAAGGACGTCCCATAATCTGTAAATTACCGATTATAGCCCCGCCCATCTAATCTAATTTCATTTGAGACTGCCGACGTAACAAGTTGTAAAGCAATTAAAACTCAGTGGAGCCTGTAATTGACAGGTAAAACCGGTTTTGTCCAGTTTTTATCATGGGTCACACGCATGGCTGGTGAGAGGAGAGAGAGTTAATTAGATAATTGGCCAAGCCACGCATTTCACAAAATGAATGTCTCGATGCCAAATTGGTTAATTTATATTCATTAACCACAAAGTTGAAACTCCTTACACAAACAGATTATACTTTTTAGGCTATTTCTTTTATATCTTTGTGTCATTTTTCTATGTATTTATCAAAGTTACAAATAGAAACGAAGTACTGATAGACAAACAATATTTAATAATCTCTAACCTAGGGGAAAGAACTCTTCGCAAATGGAGACTAAACACGGAAGTGAAATTATCACTGGCAAAAACAATCGATTGCTTTGATAATAAATTAAAGAATCTGTTACATTTATTCCTACACTTGAGTTTTACATACCTTTCATTAATGTATGCCAATTTAAAAGCTTTCCTGGACTAATAAATTGAAAACTGTTTGCAAAATGTAATTCACTGTATAAAACTTGTGGGTGGGGTATGGCACGCAAAGGCAAATTAAGTATTTTTAGTTTGAAACCGTTTATATAATGATGTCATCAAATATTTTCTTTTATACCGTATTTTACCTTGTATAGTACGCACCCGTGTATAGTACGCACCCCCTTCTCAGAGGTCAAAAATGGGGTAAAAAAGTTGTTTCCGTGTATAATACGCATCAAAATATTCGTTTTTTCTAGATGAACCATTCAACGAAAATAAAAGGTTGAAAAAAAAGAAAAAAAAATCACGATCGAGAAAATTAGCGTACAAAAGTAAATATAATTACTTATATCATTAATTGCCAATCTTCAGGGGAGTACCTATCTTGTATCATCTCATCAAAGAGCCAATTATAATGCCGCAGATAATTGTCCGTAATCCGATAATTACATCTACTAAAACACAACGCAGTCGTTGGTTACCGTAATCCATTACGCCGATTATACTAACATTGTGTATTCACGGGAACCAGTGTTTATCATAAGTGTAGCACAATTGTAACGCGTGATCAATTACCTGTACCTCATGGCTAAATCTGGTAAAGGTCACACAGCGTGTCAAAGTGCATCCTCAGAAATAGTCGCTACTCACGGCGACTTCAAAGGATTATAGAAATGGAATAACCCACTCTACCCCGTGTTTATAATGTTTCATACTGCAGCCGAGGTGCGATTTTGTTTGACGTGCGATTTTGTTTGACCAAATTATCAATCATCAAATGTGTACCGGTAAGCATGTTTTCACAAGCATTATTGAATAATAGCCATTTCAAAGTAGGGTGATTCTGCCTTTCTACGACGTCTAAAATATATGTCTTTCAAAATAAAGCAAAAACTTCATTAATTTTTTATAAAATATTAAATAAAATCCTATAAATATTAGAATAGAATAGAACTGTAACAATACTCCATGTATCAGTCTAAAGTCTAAACAGCTGGAAGTCACGTGATATTACGTCACGCGATATAAACAACAAATGGAGGGACGATTTTTCACACAATTTATTGAAGTTTTACAACAAACATACAAACATTTATACAAAAACAAGCATCATAATACACTTTATTCATTTATAATTCGAATTAAGTCAATATATTACTTATATGAAGCGAGTAAATTACGAAAAAATTGTGTATTATCGGTATTCACAATTTTCTGTCTCGATGTCTGTTCGTCGTCAAGTTTTTTTTCCAGGGCCAGACATCGATTTTCTGCAAGAAAAAAAAAAATTCTTTTTATTGTTTCCTTATATTGTACGCACCCCCCTTTCGGAAACCGTAAAAGTGGTAAAAAACTGCGTACTATACAAGGTAAAATACGGTAAGCATATTATATGATTATAAATATCCTTTTTTCTTTTTAACAATTTAGATGTGTTGTTTCCCACACCACCACGCGGAATCACTGACTCAAAGACTGAGTATGAATGCCATGCCCAAACACTGGAACTTCCTAAATTTTCCCCATGAACTTCCAAATTTGATACACAGGAAGTTCAAACTTCCTAAATTTGAACCTTAGTGGAAGCCCTGGTTAAGAAATGTGGTATTCCCAGCTATGGTTGTCATTCCTACTTGTAGCTATTGACTTTTGGCTTTATATCAAATGTTTAATGCGTATCAACTCCAGAAACAATGTACAGTGGTGTTTTAAAAGTCATTTATCACATAACATGCGGTGTGGGAGTGTAATAATACCATTCAAATTTTTTCGATATTCCACTTGTGGTATAACATAACATTAATGACGTCATGGACGTCACGTTAATGTACGTTTTCTGACGTAATGTGACCTTATAAGTTATGTAATAAATAGAATCTAACATTCGTTCTCATTCTTTATTGAATTTATTAAACTTGTTTTAATAGCAAAAATGGTATAATACTCGGCAAGAGCCCTTCATTATAGACTTTTGCCAACACGTTTAATAAATTCAGTAATGAATGAGTATACTCATGTAAGATCCTCTATATACAGATAGAAAGTGTATTAACGTTTCCTGTTTTCCGAATTCATTTTCGTTAAAAAAAAATCAGGACAAGTAGAAATTGAGATAAATTCTTTCACAATTATTATTTGTCAATTTGACCATTCAAATATTTCATAGGATGAGTAACTCGGAAACAAATTTTCCTGCCCTGGTTGCATTGTAAATTTACTCGCCTCTCCACGCTGCGGGTTCAGATCTCTCTGGTAGCTCAACTTGTGAGAAAGTGTTGATTCTTACGAATGGCGGGAGGTATACAGTACTGTTTCTAACCAGGAAAAATGAGGTGGTCAGCCTCTAACACTAAGAAAAAATTGACCATCATATATGGCCTGAAATGTGTTAAAGGGAGTATATCAGGATTTTTCAAGAAACATCTTAAATTACAAAAAAATTCCAGTTCATGATTAAACAGTTATATCAATCAAAATATGACGTTAGAACCATTTTGCTAATGTCAAAATGTTGCATACACCATATAGCACCATATAGCTATGACGGAATCTGACGTAAAATGCTGAAATTATATACCTAGGATAGCACATAGTACTGTGCAGAATGAGTTTCTTTGCAAATAAGGGGTCATTTTTAGGCTCATTCATTATGTTTAGGCCCTTTAGAATAGAAGATATCATTATTTGTCAGTTTTAAGTTGGACCCCTAAACCACCATTAAAAGCCTGATGTACTCCCTAAATGACGTAAAACACATTCAAACAAACAAACAACGAAATACTAGAATACACAAGTATAGCCAGTTTGATATTATTTGATAATTATTTAAAAAAGGAAAGAAAAGATTGTTCATGAAATTGCAGCTTTCTGGTTTTTATGATGGAATAGGCACCACAATAATATTGTATCTTGACCTTATGTTGTGTTGTTGTACATGTAGCTTCAACATGTAATTTTGTTACATGTAATTGTAACTGACTGCCTTTTTTTTTGTTTTCATTTTTCTGATTTTACTAATTTTCAGCTATTTTGTTACTTGAAACACCTTGGCCTTTCATTTTTCCATAAGATTACATCTAGCAGTCAGAGCTCTAACCTTAAACAGTTACGTTTTTCATAACCTGTGACTGTTATTTAAAAAAACTGGGATAGTAACCGGAATCAGTTACTACCACAAAATCATTTAAGTTTAGATGCAATTCATCTTCTGTACAGGAATTTTCCCTATATATATAATTTTCTCCAGGTAGGGTGATTATTCAACTTTACAACCATGCAATAAAATGCTATGAGCATGGATGAAAATCCAATGCACAAGGCCGCTCTAGTTATCTACTGTTATGCAACAAACTTCATTAAAAGTCATTTTGTAGGCTCCAACATGATAATTAGTGAACAACTGCTAATTGGATCTTGATGAAGATGTATTTATCCTTAATAATAAGTATTCAGACATAAAATTTTAATAAACACTGCACATTTGGCAACTACTTCAATTTCAGGCCTGTAAAATTCACTCATCCGCTCGTCATGACGAGTGACTTCAGTGCTCACACTGGCCATTTTAAATTAATGGCCACACATTTTTTAGTTAAGAAAATAATAGCTAACTTTAATGCGTAAGAAAATTCGGTCAGTCGTAAGAGCCAAATTTTCAGTCAGGTTTTAGGGCCTCCTCTGGCTATATTTTTCTTTTTGTCACCACTTTCTCCAAGTGAAAGAAGTAGGAGCCTAGACTAGAATTCATTTAAAAGTAGGATTCCAGGAACTCCTTACACATTGATAAAAAGAAAGAATGATGGATTAAATAATGAATAGAAATATACTTGATGTATCTACATTCATTCATCTATATATCGTTTTTCTTTCCACCAACATGTATTTGTAAAGGACAGTTTTTCTTATTCGATTATGTAAAAAAAAAAATCCGAAAATATGTACCATCCGAAGTACTATGACACCGCACTTTTATGGCCCGAAAATTTCAACATTTAATCGAAATACCATCAATTACGAACTTTTTTCATGCATTAATGTGTTTAGAATGCCAAAAATGGTCTTTCTTATCAAAGGGGAAAGAAAACACAACTCTAATAGTAGGATTATGTAGTTTTATGTCGTTAATTGTCGATCTCAAAGTTGTGACAAACTGAAACTGCCGACACGAAGCCAGGCACAATATTCAAACTTCTTATTGTTTCAATGTTTTAATTACTTTATTGCAAATGTTTTCACAGTTCACAATTCACAATACACGTATGGGAGTTTGGCTATTCGTTCCATTAATCACATGATGGTTGCGTGTATCAACAATGCCGATTATCTGCCAATTAAGGGAATTAACAACTTTTACAAGCGATAATTGATAAGCGTGGCGTGAATGGATTATATAATGTTTATTGCGGTCATTTCTTAGTTGTGCTGTCAAACGGTCAATAATACGAAAAATTTAAAAAAAAATTAAAATTAAATAATCATCATTTTTTGTCGACATTTCTTTGAAATAATCGACAGTATTATAAACTAATCGCAAATGTCCACCATGGCATAATTTTGGTAGCGTTAGCCCTGGACTTGTCAGGCCGGGCGAGTGGATATTTTCTTCTGGTAGTCCTTACGTGACATTAGTAACAAAATAAATCAAGTCTTTATTTAGTCCCACTCTGGCGAAGAAATTCCACAAAGCGTTTGCTTAAACTAAATAAATAGCTGATAAATTACCCTCAAATACACCGAAAGTAAACATGAAAATATTGGTTACCCATGGTTACTTTGGTGACAGGGTATAAAGCCGTGATCGAATTATCAAATACTAAACTAGTAGTTTTATCAATAAAACACTGTAACCGGACCATTATACTTGATATGACGAAAATAGACATGTCTATAGAATGTTTTTGGGGGAGAGTTGGTGGAGATGATGAAAAAATACAAATAGGTAGAGAAAGTGAATAGACAATTGCATCAATTAAATCTACAATAAGCATCTTTTGCAGGAGAAAAGACTGGAGGATACACAGTTGTAGTGAAATAATTCTCACAGTGACTTACATCAACAGTTGCTTTTGAATTGTCAAATGATGTGATATCTTATTGTAGGTGCCTTCCATATAATTAGGCCTAAAAAAAAGAATTGTGTGGTTCGGGTCACCCGACCCTACCCACGAAATTTTTATTTTTGTTAAGGATTGTTTTTTATGAACGCAAAGTTCATAAAAACAATCCTTTAAAAAAAAAAAAAAAATCCGACCTACCCTACCTACCAATTTTGAACATGTTACCATTACCACACTATTATTTTTTTAGGCCTTATTAAGTGGACAAGCTAGTCATACCTTAGATGGGAACAGTCAACTAGTCATTTATTTGATACTTTGATGATGGTTACATGTAGTTTGTTTATCTAAATAAAGTGTTCTTGGTTGACACAGATTTACCTTGTCCTAAGCACTAGCGGTAAGCAAAAATATGAAGGTGATTCCTGTTCAAAATTAAGGACGAGTACAAAGTTGATAACGGCAAGAGGAATTTTTTTTCACTTGTCCTCTTTGTAAAAATTTTACTGGCCTGGATTTATTAGCACATGATCTTGGTAACTGATTTAGGTTACAAATGGTTATTAGGGAAAAGTATCTGCTACTCTAAATCAAAGGGAGATAATAATTTGGCATTTTATAAAACTTGTAACTGTTTAAGGTTAGAGCTCTGACTGTCTAGCGAATTATGTTCAGAAATGTTGAAGAAGAACATCAAATATTAGAACCATGTCAAATACACGAACCAGTCTTCACGAAAAACATTTTGCACTACTACAGGGTTCTCAATAGACTTTAAAAGTGAAACCCTTGATTCAAAAATCCCAAGGGTCAAAATTGAAATGTCAAAAGACAAATATAAATCAAACAAATCGAAGCGCCGTTTTATAAAACATCCTTTAATAACTTTAATTTTAGTGAATTCTGTAAATATTTTATTGCCAAGAAAGGTGTGCCATGGATGTACATTTGAACTTCAAAAAAAACTACTCTTCCATTTTACAATAATGTGTCATTATGTCAAAGATTCAAAGTTATGTAAGACTGTTTAATAAATTGGGGTCCACATTTGTTAATGTTATAAGTTATTGGTATTATTATATAATATAAGTTATTGGTGTTGTTATAAGACAAGCTCTCTTATTTCCTGTTTCTTCGGGGTCAGACAGTGCATCCCCAACAGGCCGTTTCGTAGACTGTGATGACATAAACGAAAATATACTTCTTTTCGCCATTTGTGTATACATAAATTAAAGGGACACTGTCCGTAACTTTTAGCTTATAAAACACAAACTAATTATGTTCGCAAACATTACACACCAAACATTACTGAATATTTACTAATTAAAGCAGGATTGTTTGACGGAATTCAATCGCCTTACAAAACAAGAGGTCAATGACCTTGAAGCTCTACTGATAGATTTTTGATAGCTAGGTCAACATTCCCGTGAAGTTTCATGAAAATCCGTCAGGTAGTTTCATAGGAGTAGTTGCTACAAGTTTTCATTATATAACTCTATGTAAACAAAGACGGCCGCTGGCGGCCATGTTTAATGTCAAATCAAAATAATTTTTGACAAGGATCAACATCATGTCATACTGATCATTTTAGAAAAAGTCCCATATCAATATCATTTATAGTTTTAAAGAAGTAGTCGCTACAAACTTGTTTTTTGAAAATCTATTTTTAGCCGTGGCGGCCATCTTGAATTTCCGGCCGACCTGAAATTTTGCTAGGATCAATTAGACATCAAGAGCAACATTCCTGGGAAGTTTCTTAAAAATCCGTCAAGTAGTTTCAGAGGAGTAGTCGCTACAAGTTTTCATTATATAACTGTATGTAAACAAAGATGGCCACTGGCAGCCATGTTTAACGTCGAATCAAAATAATGTTTGACTCATATAACCATCATGTCATGCTGATAATTTTAGAAAAAGTCCCATATCAATATCTCTTACAGTTTTCAAGAAGTAGTCGCTAAAAATTTATTTATTTTAAATCTATTTTTAGCCGTGGCGGCCATCTTGAATTTCCGGCCAGCCTGAAATTTTGCTAGGATCAATTAGACATCAAAAGCAACATTCCTGTGAAGTTTCATGAACATCCGTCAAGTAGTTTCAGAGGAGTAGTCGCTACAAGTTTTTACTATATAACTCTATGTAAACAAAGATGGCCACTGGCAGCCATGTTTAACGTCGAATCAAAATAATGTTTGACTAGGATCAACATCATGTCATGCTGATCATTTTAGAAAAAGTCCCATATCAATATCACTTATAGTTTTCAAGAAGTAGTCGCAACAAACTTATTTTTTAAAAATCTATTTTTAGCTGTGGCGGTCATCTTGAATTTATGGCCGATCTGAAATTTTGCTAGGATTAATTAGACATCAACAGCAACATTCCTGTAAAGTTTCATGAAAATCCGCCAAGTAGTTTCAGAGGAGTAGTCGCTACAAGTTTTTACTATATAACTCTATGTAAACAAAGATGGCCACTGGCAGCCATGTTTAACGTCGAATCAAAACGATTTTTGACAAGGACCAACTTCATGTCATGCTGATCATTATAGAAAAAGTCCCATATCAATATCACTTATAGTTTTCAAGAAGTAGTCGCTACAAACTTGTATTTTAAAATTCTATTTTTAGCTTTGGCGGCCATCTTGGATTTCACATCAACATGAATTTTTGCTAGGATCAACTAGACTTCATGGGCAACATTTCTGTAAAGTTTCATGAATATCCATCCAGTAGTTTCAGAGGAGTAGTCGCTACAAATAAAAGTTAACGGACAGACGGACGGACGGACGCCGCACCACGGCATAAGCTCCGCTGATCTCTGATCAGTTGAGCTAAAAAAGAGGAACCATTTCGGGCGTTTGAACTCGCAACCCAAACTAAAATTACACTCGCGGTAATAATAGTGAGCGTAAAGTGGTCGACCTAGCTCCCGACTGAGCTAAACGGGCTATACATATTACGCACTAAATACTATGGTCAAAACCTAATACGCTAATGGCAGTCACGTGATCGCAGAAAAGGTAAATACGGTGGGTCCCACTTTATTTACAAATAATAATTTAAGCTTTTTTTTCAAACTCACGAATGTATTACTACAGACTTCTTAGTGTCTATGCTCGTGTTTTCATGTATATATTTCACTGAATAAAAGTCAGACAGTTATTTGGTTATGCTCAATATCTGCTTACTTACGGACAGTGTCCCTTTAATAAAGTCCGTTAATCGATAGCATAAAAATAGTACGTAAACACAAAATATCACAATGCGTAATGTCCGATAAGTTTAGACTGAACGATAACCCAGGTTAATAAACGCTCTGTTTATGTAAATTTCGCCAATTTATAAATATCTAAATTATCCTCATTAAAACTATATTTGTTTGTTCTTTAAAACGTGCGTAAAAACAAAATTAACATAAATAAACAAACAACAAACACAAATAAAGTCAATTTATTTTTGCCGATTTTATCTTTTCACATTCTTGACCGCTACTAGCATTTATTTTATCTCAGTGCGGTCTAATTAACCGGTAATCAATCAGAAGCCGGTAGCTATCAATTAAATAGTTAATCCAATCAAGTCATAATAGTCTCCACCCACAAAAAGCATCATAAACTTTAAAGTTAATCATAAAATTATTAACACAATAGCAGCGACTAGATTATTTAGACAAGTTATTTCCGCCTCTGTGCCACAAGCTGCTACAGCAGCGAATTTGATTGGTTGAGAGGCGATCAAGGTCGTCAGGCAAGGTGTCAATCACTGTTATGCAGCGCGTGCTCATTGTTTGGATGTTTGTACTATCGAAAATAGGTACATATGTATTGGATTGATGCTTGGAAGCAAATACACTCGTGCATAAAAACGCACATGTAGTAAATTAGCTGCGTCAGAATTGGGTCAAATTGAATTTCCATACATCAAAACGGCGTGTGTACGCGTCTATTGAGAACCCTGCTACTAGCCCATTGGGCATGTGACTTGTAAAAATTTACTAGCTCAAACACAATTCTACTGCAGCATATTTTCTCTGATAAAAATGACATGCCTCGAGAAATTCCTGGGGAGAACACTGTAATCATTATGTGTTACATTCACTAACAAATATAGGTGGTATTGTTTTCATTATAATGCAATGATTTTCATAAAGATTTACCGCATTATAAACGTCAACATTTTTAATGGTCAAAATACTTTTAAATATATACATGTATTATATGCTAAATGAAAATGTTGAACACAAAACAAGATATATTCCAAATATCCTTTTATTACCAATTTACAATGAATACATATTAATGAAAATGTCACCAAATATTTGATGAATTTACCTATTTTTGTAATCTCTTTTATTTCAGACCTATATTTTCACAGACAGCAATGATGACCAGTTGAAACAGTATCTTCCAGGTATTTTGTCATTAATTTATACATCGTGTAACATGTGTAACATGTATGTGTTTAGTATTACATCTACCTCAGTGCAGTTTAATCTTGCATTTCTGCATCTTGTGTTTCACATCTGTAATGATAACAAACTCTGTAATACAACAAATTTAATAAAAGAAACAGCATATATATCTTATGCTGAGAAAAATATTTGCCTTGTTTCCTATAATGAGATTAACAGGCTGGAAAATAATTGTGTAGTTTTTTTTTGGACGGGGCTTTTGAAGCCCTAGTCCTTAGCAGGCCACAAAATTCGAGCACGCTAGAAGCCGCAACAGAACGTCACTGACGAAATGTATCACTACGCTAACAGACAGAGCGTCAGCTGTCATTTTGATTGGGTGTTCATTCGCATAAAAGAGTTAAACACATCCCACTCACTGTATGCATATTCATAGGGGCCCTGGCCTTGTGTAGAGAAGAAATAGTTCTCCGGATCAGAAAAATACCACCTAAATCATAAATAAGCTGTGGGAAATGGAAAGAAAATTGAAGAATGTGATGTTTGGGCCTATACTTTTTTTCTACTTAGACAAGAAACAAGATGATATAATTTATATCGAAATATTATATACCCCGTTTGGACCCCGTACATCCAGCTTTGCAAACCTGGGATAAAGTAGCTCATTTGCATATTAATGTCGAAAGGACCAATGCTTCCAAGCAAAAGTAGTTATTTTTCAGCAAAAAAGAATAGAGGTAAACATTTGCGATATCAGCAGGAAAATGAAACATCCGTCACCTATGGAAGCTTTAATGTACCCCTCAGATGATGTGATGTTTATGACCATAAATAGAACGACATGTCACGATATATAATCCTATGTTGACATATTCTATGTTGATATACTACACTATTTCGAGACAGGATGACATAATAAAAAGAATATATTGTTTGCACAACATCCACACAGCGACTTGATGACATAAAATGTCACATGACGACAAATTATGTTGAGATCACATTAAGTTGACTGAAATATTGCGTCACACATTCTTATCTGGACAAGATACATATGCCAACATACTCACTTCTGTAGCAACAAAAGATGCAAGCACAGCCATAGTTGGATTCACGGCCCATCTACAAACATGTAGAATATTAAACAAGAGGACCAAAATGGCACTGAATAGCTCACCTGATTATCTTCGCAAAGATGAAAACTGTTTAAAAAAAGCTTATAATTCATAACAGAATGAGATCACGCAGTCGATGGTGCAATATCACAAATTACTGCACCCGCGTTAAGGTGTATATGGTGGGGATATCGATGGTTTCCACGTTATGACACAGGTACTATGTCCCAAGGGGTGTGAACTATATCAGAAGGGGTGGAGATGAACCCCGGCAATGCTGGTGGGATGGTTGTATCCGTCTGTTCATGCCCAGTGAGTGTATATTATGTTATGCTCAAAATGAGAAGATGGTCAATTCAAAATTGCTCTGCGCAAAGTAAGAATTTTTAAAACGCGTGACATTATCGGAATTCTCAAACTGCGCGGTTCAATTCCGGAATCGTCCGTGCGCACAGTAGGAATTAGCACACGTTAGGGATATTTTGGTTCTAGTGGTTAATTGTAATACTGACGGCAAAGGCCTTCGTTAATAATGCTGGTAATGCTGGAAGAACTTGTGGCTCAAACATTTTGCTTGTATATAAAATAAAAGCAATAACGTATGTTTAAATTGCAAGTATATGCGTGATGCAACATGTGTTTATCTCCTTATTGTCTGTAAAATGTATATTAATATCCACTATTTATTAAGTATCATTCAAATATTCAAATGTCATTTATAGCAATACCATAAATTGGTAATTTGTTCTCAAACGGTCTGTGTTAATGATTGTTTTTAGTACAGTTGGCAGATGACAAATGTTCTGGACAATAAGACAATTTGACATTTAATTTATGTGTATATCTTATCAGTATAATGCTTTAATACATATGATTAAAACATGCAGATGCAATTAGTAGTAGTAGTTGTAGCTTTAACACCTGACACATTTATTGAGCAAATGGCGTGTTTGTTATTTGACAGATGTTCAATGTTTGACTTCTTTTGTATATGCCAGTATATACGAAGGTATATGGCAACAAACAAGGGTCCCATGTTTATATAAAGACATCATATGATAGGAAAATCTCTAAAAAATGTCCAATTTGACCGTTATTAGAAATATTATTGTCTGTGTCGCGTTTTGTTTTTAATTTTTAGCCGGATTGCATAGCAAATCCAGGCTTATGGTCTGGCGATTTCCGTTTATTTTCTGTCCGTCTATGCGTTTTGACGTTTTGGTAAACTTTTTTGGTTCAAGTTTTTGTTTTTCCTCATTTCTCAAAAACGAATTGCCAGAAAGCTTTGAAACTAGGCAAACACGTTCAGTTAAATTGGTGAATTCGCAATCCAGCGTTTGCACCACTGTGCTTCACTTGTTTATTTTTTCTTAACCATAATGTATCTCCTTATTTTAGTAATATAAATCCGCTGTTTGAGGGCTTCAGCTTGTTTTGTCAATAATAAAGTTCATGTTAATTATTTACCAAACCAAACTAAGTTTTTTTTTATGCACTTTATCTTTTATAACAGACGGATAATACAATTAAGCATATGTAAATAGAAATAAATAAGTTTCAAAACACTATATTCCTTTTCAAATCCCAACACAAATTCGTACTTTGCGCAAAACATTCTTAAATTGCGCCGACACTTGGTGCATATCTTTATCGATTAACCCCTTGCGCAATTCCGGAATAGTCCTGCACAATTCCGGAATCGTCGGGCATTTTTAGAATTCTTACTTTGCGCAGAGCAGTTCCGGAATCGTCCATATTCTCACATTGCGTATAACAACTTGTCAAGTTACATATATATGGTTATATGGTGGGGAGCTCAACGTTTTCCAAGTTAAGACCAATGTACTACATGTCCCTAGTGGGGACGGACCCTGGGCCGATAGTGGTTGGATGGATGTATCCATCTGTTTATGCTCAGTAAGTGTATAGCTGTGGTTTCAGAGAAAAAAGTTAACTCTTTTAAGGTTTTTGTCTATACAAGTTTGTGTGAAACATGTGACCTCTGCAGTGGTACCAAAGTTGACCCCATGGTCACGATTTCAACAAACTTGATAGAGAATCATAAGCTTATGGTACATGCACATTATTAGACCTAAAGCTCTAACCTTGTGTCTCAGAGGAGAAGATGTTTTCATTTTGTATCTGTATAAGTCTATATAAAACAAGTGATCGCTGGGGCGTGGTCAAATTTAACGTCAGTGTCGCCATTTAAAAGTTGGTAGAGGACTAATGGGAAATGCGTAATATTAAACCTCAAGCCCATGTAGTTTCAAAGAAGAAGATTTGTTTAAGATTTCCAATACAACATTATGTAAAACCATGACTCCTGGGCCGAATTTGACCTCAGGGTCATCATTTGAACAAGCTAGGTAGTGAACCATAAGCTGATACTACAGGTTATATATGAAAGCTCTGTGCCTTGAGTTTATAGAGAAGAACATGTTTCAAGGTTTTCCCTATGCTAACAATACATATGACCAAGTATCAAAGACATGAAGTGAGACAATCACATAAAGTTAACTGAGGTTAAGTTACCTAACCAAGGTTAAG
The DNA here is from genome assembly GCA_037043455.1 of Cyrtodaria siliqua. Taxonomy (NCBI): domain Eukaryota; kingdom Metazoa; phylum Mollusca; class Bivalvia; order Adapedonta; family Hiatellidae; genus Cyrtodaria; species Cyrtodaria siliqua. Next base: position 123 of record JAWPHD010013795.1, on the reverse strand, counting down.
TTTGGGGAAAATAATGCAAAATATGACCTTGACCTTGGTATTTTTTTGTCGTTCAGTGATGTCCACCAATGCCAACAATACATATGACCAAGTATCAAACAAAGAAATTTAAGTTAAAAAAAG